>BGPR01006988.1:0-25148 GCA_013235015.1 Araneus ventricosus
TCTCCGGAATAAGGTCCCTGGCAAGCACATTTAAAACTGTTTCCATTGACTGTACAGTTGCCTTTGTTCAGGCAAGGACTCGATGTACAAGGGTCTATATACAAAAAATATGAGAAAGAATATTGCAATAAATATTTTAGAGTTAATAGTAAAATTTGTTGTTTATTTGCCTTTCGTACTAATAGTCTTCATAAATATCTTTGTAGAATTTCAGTTCATTCATCTCGCGATTTTCCATTGAATATTAGTTGTATTTGAAATTATAACATCCGTATTTAAAGCTTAGCTCCGATTCACTTTTAAATGCATCCATATATTTAGGATTGCATCTCGTTGCTAAGACTTTAAGCTTATTTCAACAAAATTCTGAATTATTTCACGAAAATTTTATTTATTTGGTAATATAAACAGGTCCAGATTTCACATTTTTTATGCCCTAGGTCAATCTAACCCTGTTCCCTTTCCCCCACCCAGCCTCCACTCAAAAAGTTATTTTAGAATTTTCAGCTTAATATATGATAGATACGAAAAAATAATACATGATTTCTTTTGCATTTTGTGTCTTTCTGGCATGAAATTCATGAAATTATGCTACATTAAAAAACCATAATTTGTGCCTGTTTCATTTTATAATAAAATATCAACTTCTCTCGTATTATTTGGCAAACGATTTGTCAGTTTTCTGTCTACAACTTTCGGGCAGGCGTGAGTAAATTAAACTGTATAGAAAATCAGTAACGGTATATTTACGAACTTACTATTAGTAAATATGCAGAATTCAAACAATGAGGTTTTCACTTGGAATTACTGTTTTTGAGTAAAATCTCAATTTTTCCGTAGTTTACGCTCAGTGGGTGAGCGAGTCATAACCAATGTCTTTTGCCTATGACCGAGAAAGACAACTGGGGTTATAGAGAAAGCAAAGATAGTGTACCATTCACTTTATGTTATGTATACACTGTAAAAAATATCCGTTTTTTCCCCGAACTTTTTCCGTATATTTGACGGTTTAAAGCTCTTTTGTTGACAAAATGGTTTTTCCCCGTTTTCCGCTCCAGCCATAAACGGTTTAAAACCGTCAGTTCAAATTCTGTTTTTCGTCATATGGTATTGCTTTCCGTATGATAACTTTCCCTTTTCTTAAATGTAATTTTATTGCATTCATTTCATGTTTTTAATAGGGTTCCATCTCCGCTATTGTTTACACATGTTGCAGTAACCTGTTGTCACTCATGAAAGCTAACCTTAAAACACGTGTTCTGGCAATAGTTGATTTTTACACCACTAGGTGGCGCCACTAGAGCTATAGTGACTTTAAAACTCAAATAGATTATTTTTACTTCATTTTCTGATGTCTCCGGTGGTCTAGTGGTTATAGTGACTGCCTTTTGTTTCTATGATCGCGGTTTCGATCCCCGGTTCGGAGGAGTTCCAAGTTTTGTCACCATCTTGCATCGAAATCGTCCAAGTAAGTTCAATTAAAAATTAGATTAACTGAAATTAATAATAAAGCCTTGATTAATTAATATTCCTAATCTATAATACACATCAGCACGTTTCAACTCAACTCGAACAGAAGGAGAAAACAACTCAACTCAGTCGATGACGTCACTTACTTCGATGATTTAATTTTTAACGAGAAATCTTGATCTCATACGGTAAAAAACCGTTGTGCCTACGGATTTACTTCGTAACTTTTACGGTTTTGCACAACCAACCCAGCTGCCGGTTTAAAACCGTAAATTTTACGGGATTTTTTTTACAGTGTATAGATATAATTTAAATATAACGACCCTTTATAAGACATTTTCAAAGTCATTTTGTAAATATTTGGTTGCCATTTCTTTAGTATAACCCATCCCTCTCTGACTGCTGCGCTCTAGACCAGTGCGCATCTTGATCCTATGGGACATCCAGCTCTGAATAAAATTTGCTATTTCAAAGAAAGATTGTGGGTTATAATGGGCAGTTTAATTTTTTAAAAGAGCAGTCAGTTGAAAAGCGAGTCACCTTACTTTACACTACGACACAGCCCTCACTCCAGACTGAAAAAGCTCTTCTTCCTTCAAATTAGGTAGCAAAAAGAATTCCAGAAGGATAAACTGAAATTATCGCAGCCTCACACTCTGAAGATCTTTGAGAGGATTCAAAATCATTTCAACAAGAAGACTGTTCTAACTGAGGTGAATAACAAATGTCTTTACATGCTGTTTTGTACCACCTTGTTGAATACGCTATTCAGTTTATATATACATGTAATGTAAGAAATCCAATCTCTGAATATTGCACAAAAATAAAGTGTGAGATATCAGTTATATTTTAAATTATCGAATCAGTTCCCTCAACACAGCTAATATTCGTGAGATGCACATCAATTGTTGAAATATGAAGCGTTTTTTTTGCATGCTTAAGGTAATTTCATATCTTCAAAAATTTTACTGTAGTCTGCTTATATATTAAGCATATCATTAGTAGTCTCTTTTTTAATTATGTGGAGAGACTTCCTCTTGTAACGTGTATTTTTATATTTTCAAATCATTGTCTTCAATTTATCAAACGTTGCTGAAAAAGTAATGAACATTCGATGCAAATCATGGTTATACGATTCCTTGACAATGGGCTTATAAGTAACAGGAATTCTCGGATTGCTTTTGTCTTTAATATAACAAGAATTCTACATACATTTTCTGCAACATATGCAAGAATTGTTTAATGAAAATTTATATACTACTTTAACTTTTTAGAAAGACTATATTGATTTCATAGTTCTGGTTATTTAACAGTTTAGATGAAATCTGGAGAATAGGATAAACTTTTTCATCTGTTACGCAATTTACAAACATAAAATTTCAGAGCATTTTCTCCTTACCCTTTTCACACTGCTTTCCTTCATATGGAGGCTTACAATCACACTGGAAATTTATTCCAACCACTTTGCACTGTCCACGATTCTGGCAGGGATTTGAAGAGCAAGGACCTGTAGGAAAGGGATGCAATATGAATGAAAAACTTTCTTTCAACCAATAGAAACAAGTATTTCAAACTAAGAGGTTCTAAATCTTAATATAAATTTAAAATTAAAAATATCGGCAAGGCTTTTGATTGCCGATATTGCTACAGATATCACCCTACCTATTTCACAGATTTTTCCCTTAAACGGCTCTTTGCATTTGCATTGGAAACTCAGCCCAACTACTTCGCAGACTCCGCTGTTTTGGCAAGGGTTTGAAGAACAAGGCCCTACAAAGAAACGAATTTTGTGAATTTCCGGAAAAAGCAGAGAATGACTGATTTTTCTCATGGTATTAAAAAGAAATCAGAATGAAAAGTATTCCACCAAATCTTACCGTTTTGACATAAGTTTCCATTGTATGGTGCCTTGCATTCGCATTTAAAATTTTCATTATCCATTTTACATTTCCCATTGTTTTGGCAAGGATTTGATGCGCAAGGACCTGTTGTGAAAAAAGAAAAATATCTAGATCTATCTAGTTCTGTAATCTTATATTCCCAGTTAGCTAGGAGTATAATATTTTACTGTACAATGAAATCAGTCTGTTTTTTTTTTGTCCACTTAGTCAATTATAATATGCCCACTTAACCTCATTTTTGTCGCGCTTGCATTACTTTCCACTATGCATTCTTTCAATGCGCTAACGAATCTATTAGGTTCCCTCTGTTTGCGAAGCCGTGGGATTTTTTTAAGTTAAAAAATGCTGCATAATACCCATTTGTTATGCCGCCAGCATCGATATATGATTTATCACACTACATTTATGTAGTTCAAAAACAAGCAACACAAACCAGTTCCTCCTAAGTGTATTGACATCGTACACTCGATGCATGAGGTATCTCCAACTGGAGCAGGGTAGCATTTTTTAAATTTACATAAACATCTTTCGTCTTCGATAGCAACGGGATCCAGAACCTATTAGCTTCTATAGCGCATTGAAAATAAAGACTCTGCATGTAATCCTAGTAGTGCGACGGAAAGAAACAAGCTAAAATGAGCAGCATAGGTATAAAAAATGGGCGGAAAAGCATATGTGTGAATGAAATGGGGGAATGTTAATGAAATACCTTGTTTGTTCATCAACAATTTCTAGCTAAGGGAATGATTTTAAAAGTGCATCTTTATTTGATTACCTTAATTTATTAAATTCACAGTATTCAAGAGTTCATACAGACTACTGGAACTATGATTGTTTAAATCATTTTTCTATCAAACTAGAATATTTGTGCCCGTCTAAGACGGGTTTTTATCTTGCCAACAATATCTAAGATCTGATTGTCACGGATTTATTAACGAAAGTTGTAGTAGAAAATGGCATGCACATTTGTAGAATGCTTAAGAAATAAAAAAAGCTTGACAAACAAAAATGAAGAATCAGTTGCACTAACTTTCGTTCTGCAAAATATATAAATATTCGAAAAAGAAAGAACAATTTTAATGAAAAGGAAATAAAGATCGCCGAAAAGTGGAAAAACGAATTATTTCTAGTATAACCACTATTTGATATTAAAGGAGTTTCGCGTCCTTGAATCCACATAAAATAAAAAAAGAAAAGAAACTGCTAAACTCATCTTAAAAGAACCCTGTCGTAACTCCTATTTGATATTAAACCATCACGCAATCAAAAGAGTATCCCGTGTGTTGTGCACGCTAATTTGTAGACTGACCATGAATATCTTTGGCACGTAGCCAAATTCTTGAGCGTTACCGAAATTTGAGGATAATTCTATTATAGATGAGATTTATCGATTGCGTATAAAAGATTCTGGATTTAGGAATTTAATTTTAATCATCAGTTTTAAAATTTCTGTAAATAATTTGAAAGTCGTTTGTTGTTTCATTGTATTTTCTATCCAAATATAATTTTAGTATTTTGTATGTAACAAATGACACTGAGGCATCACTGCTATTGAATACGAAATCAAAGAATTAGCAGTTTTCGTAAAGAAAATTAGTCTTTGGTTTTTAAAGAATTCACACACTGATATTGATTATGAATTTTCCAACGTCGCCCTGCAAACCGTAGTTAACATAAGTTTCGTTTTTTTCAAAAGACTTTTCAGAATATTTTTTTAATTTTATTTTTATTTTTTTTTCAATTCTGGTTACTGTATTCTGAGTTACTGTTGCTGAGAATAATTGTTGTTTCAGAAATGTAGAATTATAATGAATTCTGGTATATAATTAGCTTTTGAAATTTTAATTTAGAAATATAAGTTCACAGATATATACAAATGAATTAACAAGTTGAGCATTTCCCTCGATTATGAAGTTACTTTAAATGGTTTCTGGAAAATCTTACTTATTTCACAATTTTTTCCTTTGTATGGTTTTCGACATTCACATTTGAAACTTTGTCCTTCAACCGTACATTTTCCATTATTCTTGCAAGGATTGGACGAGCAAGGTCCTGCAAAAAATTTTAAAGAATTTAGTATTTTTTTCTTTGAACTTCAGAATTATAGAAAATTATTAAGTATAGAAAACTATTATTAGGTCATAGTTTTCTTTCAATTTTTTTAAAAATTTATTACTCTTATAACGATTGGAAACCTGAAAAACACAAAAAAATCATTGCTCCATGTAGTGTTTTGCTACTTAGCTTAATTTCTTTGAGTGTATGTTGTATTTACTATATCGACATTAATTTTTTACGATAGTAAATATTTCCTAAAAGCCTAGAATCTAAATCATCAGTCAGAAGGTTTCTGGAATTATCTATGTGAAGTTATCGCTATTTATCCTTCAGACGGGCGCATCTAATCTGTGAGATGAATCACCGACATTTTTTTGTGCCTATGTGCTGGTTTTACAGAGAAAGGTGCGGGACCTTCAGTAGCTTTTTGACTCCCAACCACTCACTACTAGATACCACTAACTAGGGTATCGTGATTTTTTCTCTCGTGCTCATTTGATGTACGTGAAGAGCACGTTAATCTGGCAGACGATTTGCGTGAAATTACGTTTGTATTTTTGATTTCTCACATTTTTCTCATATTTATTTTTATAGAATGAATGAAATATGTGTGATGTATATGTAGGAAGACAATTATAGTACACAGATGAGTATACTTAGTGGGCATGTAAAACGTCAGGAAAATAATGTTCTAAATTCAATTTCAGGCTGTTAGGGAATGAAATTTAATGTTTTATCCCTTAAAAAACAGATAAAAAGAATATATGTTTTAGTTTACTAATACTAAAAATTGAAGAGATAGATTAATTGATTTGGTAAACTTCCCGTTGTATAGTTAATGAAGAATTATTACGGCATTCGAATACGAAATCATGGTCAGATATGAAGGTCGTCATCTGAAACAGAAATCCATCTTCATACTGGTGGATTGCCTCATGCGAGATTTAACATTCATCAGGCCTGTATACACATCGAAATCTTTGGTGGAACAGATAAGCTTCTCCTCTTCCTCCCCCTCAACCATAGCATTCGGAAGAAAACGGAATGACTTGGGCAGTGCAAATGACAAAACAGGAACTAAGAATTACACAAAATAGATCTTGTTATGAGCATTTGATTGCACAGAGCACTCAGTTAAACTCATTCGATGCGGAATATTACCAATGTGTGTAATGAACATTATAGCCACATGCCGACGAATTCCGCAAACATCTCTTTGATTTCAATATCAGTAATTTATAACAATTGTCATCTTTATCAAAATATGAAAAAGACTGTATAAATAAAGAATGT
The DNA here is from genome assembly GCA_013235015.1 of Araneus ventricosus. Lineage (NCBI taxonomy): Eukaryota > Metazoa > Arthropoda > Arachnida > Araneae > Araneidae > Araneus > Araneus ventricosus. Next base: position 6,723 of record BGPR01006988.1, read on the forward strand.
AAAGAGGTCTATATGACAATTAATTTTGAGTAGGTTCTACGTTGGAACCCACGGAGGACTTCGAAGTCAGGAATACAAAAAACTGAATATTGACGCTGAAAATAATAATAAATTATTATTTCTGCTTAAAAATTTAAATTATCGTTAAATCTTACAATGACGTGAAATTGAAATGGTTTAGACTTAGAAACAGGTGATAATAAATCGAATGAATGTGCTAATGAGAGTGAAAATGAAATTGGTGGGTTTGAAATGTAATAATATAAGGTAATGAAGAACGGGCAATGGCATTTATATATCGAGGAAAGAAATGATATTTGAAATCAATCTGAATTTAAATAATTTACAAAAATAAGTGATCAGTGTGGCTTCTTTGATTTACTATTCGGCAATTCTTTTAATTGAAAGTGAGGGAATCTAATTAGAAAGCAGAAAAGATGATAGATGACACTATACACAATGTTTAAATGCATTTTTTGGAAAGTTAAGTATGTATTCTTCTTTTTAAGGTCGTTATAAACACCTTGTGTTAAAACATTAAGAGTAGACATTTGCATACAAGGTTTGTCAAAATCTTATTGAAATGAAAATTAATGGCTAGTTCAATAATTAATGTTCAAAACATTTTCCTGATAGTCATATTTGATACAAACAAACAAGTATTTGATTTACTACTGAAGATCACCACTAACATTTATTCTTCTCGAAGTGGTTAAAAAAGTAAACGATTTTCGTTCATAAAATCTACATAAATATGATCTTCTCTCACCAGTTTCACACAAATTTCCTGTGAACGGCTTCTTACAAGAACATTTGAAATTTTGCCCATCCACACTACACGTTCCCCCATTTTGGCAAGGATTCGATGAACAAGGACCTGCGAAGTCAAATAACAATAATACAAAAACGCATTCTTTAATTTGTATAAAATCTTATCTTACTGCAAAAATTCTTCTATATTGCAGGAATTTTAATACTCAAATTATCAGTGTTTAGGATTTTAATTATTCATAAGTAAGTGAATCCTCGATTTAGTTTCTTTTAATTCAAGGAACAAACCACAACCACATCTTCACGCACAGCATTAGTACTTTAAGACGGTTTTAAACTTTAGAAATGTTATGAATTTTTTAATAAGCAAATATAATATATAACTTTTACATATATTTATAAAGTAGTTTGTATGTTTTTCAGTCAACAGAATAAAAAATATTGACAAAGAACGGTCTTCTTTAAGAAAATTGTTCTCTAAAGAATTTTTAAAGAATTTTAAGCTCTTAACACCTAATATCCTCAATAATTTATCCTCAAAAAAGTGCAAGAACATATTGGCCAGTGAACTGGAGAATGTAACGCCCATCGGAATACCTGAAATCTGTTTAAAATAGTTTATACCATTAAAAAGATAGTTTTCTTTAAGGCTGAAATTACAAATCTCGAACCAGTCAGTTTTTTAAATTATTGAGTCGTTCAGAAATTTATTATACATGAAAAGGCAAACTTCCAAAAGTTTATCATGTGGTAGATTGGTGTATAGATTTTCAAAGTCAAATGAGTTTAAATTGCAAATCTTGTTAGTATTCAGTAGTTCCAAAACTTCAGCATTATTGCAGATAATGAAGTTATCTTCCTTTTTAATTTCGAAAAGAATAATATTTAATAATTTGAAAAAATGCTTACTAATAAAAGAATTCTAACTCCCTGTACCACATGTAACAAATCTAAAGCTAGTAGGATTTTTGTGAAATTTAACATCTGGAAACAGATACGGATACTTAAGAGAACAGGTTTTAATTTTGAGTTTTTTAGCAAAAGCCAACCTTCTTTTATCTAATTCTTTTTTAGTGAAGTCTACAAGGCTATAAGTTGCATTGGAGTTGTATTCATTGATCAAAAACTCCATAAAAAGAATTTGCATAGAATGCAAAAATTATTTGCTGCTTTATCTACAGTTGTAATAACAAATGAATGTTTAAGACTTTTTATATCTTTTAAAATTATTTTATTTACAAAAATACCTCCATTTTTACTGTAATTTTTGTCAATATAAAATCTGCTCCTAATTTCTTTAATAATCTTGTGTTTCCATTCTTTGAACCCTTCAATCGGCCAATGGTACTTTCTCGCAAGCTTGGAAATAAACAAATCCAAATCTTTGCATATAGAAAGCAAAGTCTTATTGTACTTCAATTTCTCCCTCAGTCTAAATTTAGTGACCCTTCCCTTCAAATCCTGCAGCAAGATGGAGTCAACAATTCCCAAGATCACCTGTAATAATGTGCCCTTTATCTTTATCAATATATTTTGCATATTTATCATAATTGCAGTAGCAATGCGAATCTTCTATTAGATCAAGGTTTTTACTATAGAAATTGTAGTTGCAGATACGTTCTTATTTTAACAAAATTTTCCCGGCTGTATTCCATATTACAGTAATTCTGAAAATCCTGAAAATCCACCTCAATATTGCCTCCATTCCCCCTGCCTCTCTTAAATCTTTTCAAGAAAACCCTCTTATTAAAATCACTAAAAATATTAAATTTATTATAGATACAACTAGAATCAAGGTTAACAGTACCCTCTCCGTTTATTTTGCTATTAAGCCCATATGGGAACAGAGTTTTAAAGTTACAGATAAAAATATTTTCTAAGTCCAATCTTTTATTAAGCTCAACAATATTATCTTCAAGAATGCAAATGGAAATTTTATGAAAGCAGTGAGATTGAAAAAGAACAAGTTCCACATCATTTGAGTCTTTTTTCTTAAGGTTTTTAATTGCTGATCTATGATTATTAATTCTTTTATTTAGCTCAGTACAAGTTTGACCAACGTAATTTAAATTGCATTCTTTGAAGTGTATCATATAAATGAGATTTTTATTTTTACAGAAAAGATTAAGTTGTTAATTTTCATTATCAATTTGTTCTCTGTAAGCAAAAGGGAAAGTTTTACATCTAACCTTCCTGCATATTCGAAATTTTTAAATTTTATAATCATCCAACCTCCGTGCAAGTAACTTTTTATCCGTGAACGTCCCCTACACAGCGCAATTCACAGTGCCCCTTGTTAAAGCGCGCGACGGGCCATGCGCCAATAATGAATCAATTTTAGGCATTATTTTGCATAAATATATACCATCATCAAAAACCATTAGCACAAAAAAATTAGCACAAAAAAATTACCACGAAAAAATGTTTTCTACTTATGAGACAACTCCCTAGCAACTAAATTTTGGAAACATATGGGCAGAAAACTAATCAGAAAATAAGAAAAGAAAAAAGAGTTAAAAAAACTGAAGAGAACAACTACGTGAGACATGCATTTAACAGAAAGGCACAAGTGCTGCACAAACCAGGAAAATACAAAAAACAGTATGCAAACAATCAATGATTTTATAAAATTATTATTTCAAAAAGAAAGCAAAATTAAAACTGGAACAAGAATAAAAGTTTTTTAAAAATCTTACAAAAATGAAAAAGAATAAAAGAATTTAATTGTGAAAAGAAATGAAGTTAGAAAAATTACAACACTGTTTAAGATGCGCGCCATTGCAGCAGCATAAAAAAAACAGAGAACATTAGACAGATATATCAATAAAGCCAAAATTAAAAAAAGAAAGTAATACAAGCAAACCAATAGTAATTTGAAGTAAACGAAAAGCAGACAACAAAAACAAGGAATCCATTCTAGTTCACTTTTTCAAGGGCTAGAAACTATTCGAAATGGATTCAAAAGAATATTTAGGGAATTTTCTGTAGAAGCAGACCTATTTTTAGGCTAAGACAGCTTCTCATAGCCCGAACTCCAATTTTAAATATATTTTCTTAAAGCTTAAGTATGTTTTCTTCTCTTTAAGGTCGTTATAAACTCCTTGTGCAAAAACTTTACGTGAAGGCAATTGCATACAAAGTGTGTCGAAATCTTATTGAACTGAAAATTAATAGCCAGCTCAATAATTACTGTTGAAAATTTTTTCCGATCTACATATTTGATACAAATAAACAAGTATTTGCTTTTACTGCTGCAGATCATCTGTAACATTTATTCTTCTAGAAGTGGTTAAAAAAGTAAACGATTTTCGTTCATAAAATCTACATAAATATGATCTTCTCTCACCTGTTTCACACAAATTTCCTGTGAACGGCTTCTTACAAGAACATTTGAAATTTTGCCCATCCACACTACACGTTCCCAAATTTTGGCAAGGATTCGATGAACAAGGACCTGCGAAGTCAAATAACAATAATACAAAAACGCATTCTTTAATTTGTATGAAATCTTATCCTACTGCAAAAATTCTTCATATATTGCAGAAATTTTAATACTCAAGTTATCAGTGTTTAGGATTTTAATTATTCATAAGTAAGTGAATCCTCGATTTAGTTTCTTTTAATTCAAGGAACAAACCACAACCACATCTTCACGTACAGCATTAGTACTTTAAGACGGTTTTAAACTTTAGAAATGTTATGAATTTTTTAATAAGCTAAGTCCATAGTTTAATAACAGTGCTCAAATACTCAAATATTCAGCTCAGTTGTTTTTCTGTAAGAAAATAATCCTACTTCGTCATATGATTTTGTTTAAATGTCGATACCTTGACCGTCCATCAGGTAAAGGCGATCTCTCTAAGTGCTTGGATTTAATTTGAATTCTTCTTTGAAGTCATTTGGCAATAGTTTAGGGTCTTTTTTTATCTATCTTAATAGATCTTCGAGGAATGGGGATTAATGAACACTCGACTTTAATAACCCATGGCCAAGGGCCAAAAACAACAATTTCGATCTTTCAGAACATTGCAAACAAATTCCCAAACATTCTCTGTGATGAGAACGAGTTTGAAAAATACTGGAGGATTCTGCTATTGCAACAGAGTGGAAGTAAAATAATTTGAACAAAAATAAATATATTTTAAGTATTTGATTATAGAATATGAACAAGACATCGTAGATAAAAAGAAAAAGACTTGTGATTTGAGAAGATTCTGCGTGTATAGCACGAAAAATAGCTGCGCCTAACGAAATGTTACGTTGTATTATTAAATTCCTATCTATCGACACCGCATGATCAAAAGTATCCGGAGACTTTCGGATTTTCACATTTTTTTAGAATTTCTCCAGAAAGGCTAGATCACTTCGCTTAAACATTGGCCGTGTGAAGAATAGATCCTAACTTCCATTTTACAGTGATGAATTGGTCACGAGGGCATTTAGAAGACCGGCCAGAAATTGATGAAGATGAAAATATCGGGGCTCATACCGTTTCACAGAAAGCGGATAAGGGATTACAAATTTCATCAATAATTTTGATTACTAAAATCATTGCTTGCATACATTTTCGGAAAAACAACAAGCATATTCAGTTAGATATAAAAGTTTTCTTAAAAAATCCCAAATATTCTCTCAAATTTTAAAAAAAATAACAATTTGTGGAAACACCTCTTCATTTTGATTCTTTTAGAGTTAAGGATAAATTTTATGAACTATAATACAGATGTCCTTCTAAATCTTACTGGTATGGAAATGAATTCTTTTATTTAAATTGCCCTTTATATCTGGCCTTGAAGATGTAAAAGAAATTTTAGGATATGTCTTGCACATGCGCAGTAGAAAAGATATTTAATGCAAATATTGAATTTTCCTCCAATATTGATACAATTAACTTCATATTTTAATGGAACACTTCTCTAACACATTGACAAGTATTCTGTGAATTTTGCATTAATCGTTTCAAAGTCTGCTTGTTATAATTGAAGTGAATTGAAAGTGAATGTAAGCATTTGCTTATTAAAAAAAACCACTGATAAAATATGTAAATCAATTTCAACTCTCTGTGGAACGAGGTGAGCCCAGATTTTTATTCTTTATCAATTTTTAGTCGATCCTTAAATGACCTGGTAACTGAATCTTCACTGTAAAATGTGAGTTGAAGCCTATTCATCGCATGGTGGAAGATCAAGTACAGTTCATCCAGCCTTCCCGGAGAATTTTGAAAAATTTCTAAATCGGAAAAGTGTCCGGATACTTTTGAGCAGATAGTGCATTTACGAAGTTTTGAAGGGAGTTTGACCTTTACAGAATAATATAGAAGCAAAATTTTTCAAGCTATAAAATAAGAATTAAAAATTGAATTACGCATAGAAAATATTATTTCTTTTAAAAGGAAATAAATTTCTAACAAATTTTAAATGAAATTTACCATTCCTCCTTATCAGTTTTAATGCAGGATTAACACATTCTATAAATTGTTGTGAATACTTTGAATAATTTTGTTATAATTTGTAATTTAGAATTGGTTATGGTGAAATAAAGCATTATTCTCGAAGATTCCGCGATATGGCTTTCGTGATCACAAAATGTACGGACAGCAATACATGTTTGCTGTAATTTCATATATATCAAGTAGCAAATTCTATATTTTATCTGAATATCTTAACTTCTAAAGAGTTCGATAGAGGTCGAATGTTTTAAAATTCTTGAGAGATTTTAATTCAGAACAAATATAATATGTAACTTTTACATATATTTATAAAGTAGTTTGTATGTTTTTCAGACAACAGAATAAAAAATATTGACAAAGAACGGTCTTCTTTAAGAAAATTGTTCTCTAATGAATTTAAGCTCTTAACACCTATTTCACAATTTTTCCCTTTGAATGGTGACTTGCATTCGCATTTAAAATTATTTCTATCCACTGTACCCTTGCCTCCATTTCGACATTGATTAGATGAACATGGATCTGTGGGAAAAGAAATAAATATTTTATAAGTTCCATTGGGTGATATTAACCCAATCGAGGCGGATTACGAACAAAGCTAGTGTAGCATTTCCTACCAAAATCTACGACGTGTTTAATGATTTTATGTAGTGTTCAGCGTCACGAATAGAAATAACATTGGGGTCGACACCCTCCCCCAGTTTTTGAGAAAAAGGTAATCTTTTATTTTATTTTAGCTGCATACAACTAGGAATTTAAGAAAAATGGTAGTGAATGGGAAAGTTAGATAATTTGTAAATAAATTTTTAATGTCTGAACCATATACTCAAAGGTACTTTATGTGTCTATTGGTCTTTTCCTCCCCTAGTTTGCCAACTAATCGCCGCCACTGGCAATAAAGGGCAAGTGATGCTGACAGTAATTGTTATTACTGTTTTTACTTTATAAAAATATAATGAAATCAATATTGAGGATATAGAAAATGTCGTAAAGTTTTCGGTTGACAGAAATCTAAATATAGGAACAAGAGATAATAAATTTAGCGATAGAAACAAAAAAAGTGAAAATAAAATTGGTGGGTGCGAAAATGTCTACTGAAAGAGTAGAAAAATGTGAATTTATAGAAGAAATGACAAATGACAGAGTTTTCGAAAACAAGGGGATTTAAATTAAACTTGGCAGAACAAAATTAGCGATAGATAGTGAGTCCATAACTTTTGTTACTGAAAGTAAGAGAAACAATTTATCAACCAGAAAAGATGATGTAGGTCAATACTTACTAATGTAAAAATAAATTTTCTACCGGCTTAAAAACACTTTTCATGCGCACAAGGAGTTATATTATGGAGTAATGAGGCATAAGTAGTGATGATATATCAGAAATGATGGGGCATGTCAATCTTTTATTCAAATAAAAATATATTACAGAATTAGTAAAAGATGTTGTAGACGCTTTTCTGTAAGAATATTTATTATGACCTGAAAAAAGTTCAATCCACTCTTAGAGATAATGATTTCGCCGCTAAAATTTTAGTATATCCATCCATTTCAAACTTCGTTCGAGAAAGTTCAAATTTCAAAAGCTTCTATGGTTTTAAACTTTAATTATAGGGAACTCTTACTTTGTGAATCGATATACTATGGCAATAATAGAATTGCATTCAACTTCACCCCTCGTTTTGCGAAGCATTTCGACTTTCAACTTTTGCGACATAAATCCTCATCTCTCTGCATACCTAGAGATCAACTCCAAAACAATTTTTCGTCTCAAATATGATAAAAATTAAACGAAATGCATTAACACTCTGACTCCTAAGCCGGCAGTAACCGGCCATGCAACTTCTATACTAGTGGGGTGGATGTCGGCAAATTGCTGTTCCGAAAGGGGGGGAGAAGACAGTTGATCGAGTGGTCATTAAAAGGACCCTATGGGAGAGATGAGAGATACAATGCCTGCCATTCATATCTCCCACCACCCGTAGTGATTAGAAAAGAGGGAAGGAGGCGGACGAATCTATTCCACAGATCAATTAGTAAGCAAACCTTCGTATGCAACTGTACTCAAATTTCGAGAACTCTTAGTAGTCAGAGGGTTAATCAAAGCTACAGAAATTTGATGTATCCTCACCTGATTCACACAACTTTCCTCTGAACGGTGACTTACAATAGCATTTGAAACCCTGCCCATCCACACTGCAGGCTCCGCCGTTTTGACAAGGATTCGACGAACAAGGATCTGCAATAAGTAAAAAAAAATATTGCATCTCCTATTATTTACTATACTGTATGCTGAAACTATGATAAATGCCAACTGATACTTATTTGTTGTATGCAAGAATTACCTATTACTCGAAAAGGATTTGCATATATGGCAAAGCGAATATTTCACCTTTTATCAAATATTTTAGACATGATCTTCTGATTCATAAAATATTTGGTATTATAAGTTTTTAAAGAATCTTGCATGTCTCAGGAATTAGACTCAGTCATTATTTAAGGATTTTACACTTTTCGCACACTGTTCACATAAACATAAGAAACGCCATATATTCTAATTATTCGTATGATAACTTACATTCCAATAAATACATATGTATGACATTTACATAAAATGTATTAAGTGGTTGTATTTAAAATAGCAAAACTAGATATTTTGTTATGGTTAAAAAGATAAGATTTTAGCAACAACTCTACAGCAGTTGAGGTCTAAATAATTTTAAGAGAAATGACTGACACAGCATATAGTAGGAAGTAATGTAATGGTTTGATCCCGAGAGAAAACTCAAAGAGGGATAAATTGATAGATTTTGATCGCTTAAACCTTTAGTGTGCGATCAAGACATTCAGGCAGAACTTACTAAAAGTTTTGGTTCAAATTATTCTGACTGACACATTTTTTTCATATTCAAAATTTTTTATTCGGAACAATGAGCGATGCAATTCATTTAAGAAAATGTTTCATGGCATGATTTATTTCCAATATTGGATTCCAGCATATGTGTTGAAGATGAATGATAAATCCTATTTTTCTTCTAATGAAGATAAGTGAACATAAAATTTACTATAAAATTCTGATAGTGGTGACTATAATCATAATAAAAATCTAAAAATTAGGAAAAGTCTTTTAATAATGTCACAATTCGACTGCCATGACATTTAATTTCATTTGATCCTTACACTGTGGCTGCTGTTAGGAAATGGAGACCATTGAAAATCAATGGAAAGAATAATGAAATAGAAATTTATTGCATTGAAAAATATCTCATACACATTTCATCCTGAATTTATATTCATCTACAAAATGTTATTATTCTTGTAAACATTAGAAGAAATGTAAAAAGATTTTGTTTGCAATGAATGTTTTGATGTTCATATTTTTAAAGTTGTAAAATTTGTATTTTTCTCTCAGGATTTCTGAATCTTTTCTTTTCTGATGGCAAATCCTAATTCTGTAATTTCATAAAAAAATTCAGAATCGTTTCCTTACAAATATCATGAAACTTTTAAAAGATGTCAAAAATGACTCTACTCTGTTACTCCGTAGGTAAGGCAACCGTCGAATTACGGCATAAACACTTTTAGAGGAATCTCAAACGCTTTCGCATGAGCTTCAATGTCATTTATCAATAGCAATTCAGAGAATTAGCAGAATAATAATTTTTTAATAATTATTATTTTGCTTAAAAATTGAAAATTATCGTTAAATACTACAATAACATTAAATTGAAATGAGTTGATATGAAGAGTTCTTGGCGTTTATATAGCTGAGAGGAGTTGAATGGAGTGGAGTAAAGAATGGTCGAGAGAAAAAAAAAAAAAATGTACCTTCTTGGTGAGTTGTACGCTGGCCGGTGGGGCCGAGGGCCTGGCCGACATGGAAAGGAGAAAGCATCTCCAAGGCAGGTGTCTGTGTTCAATAGGTATTGTTTTTTATGATAACTAAAATCGAATCAGAGGATCGCTTTATTAAATCTTTTGGTTACAAATTGGTCAGTGTGATCACAACGAACGAAAAATGGTTACAAAATGATGTCATAATGCTTGCATTCATGAGTGTCATAATAATGAAGGAGCATTAATAAAAATTTTTGTGAATTTTTATATCAATGACTTGACCTGGATGAGAGAGTTCTTTGATTTTTATACCTGATTAGGTATGAATAAACTGTATATTAATGCTCTTCAGTTTTAAATGTACCCAAGAAAATGTTTTAGTGAAACTGTCCTTTATGTTTCAAAGATTTGCAATGAAATGTTTTTAGTTTCACGACTGTGAAAATGATTTAGTTTGTTTTATGACATGGAATGAAATATTGAATTTCATTGAGATAATTATTTGTTATTTTAAACAAGTAAAATTTCAAGTGAATCTGTAAAGGCATTAATGATATTGCATTTATTTTGATCTTTTAACTTCTTCCATAATACTCAAAACTTATAATAAAATTAGCTTCATAAGCATACCTTTGAATGAGTTTCACTATTTTATAATGAATGGATATTTAGTGTACTGACATTTATATAACAATAATTTACACTGAATATCATTTAGTGTGCTGTCAATTATATATTACAGAATGCACAATGTTACGTATGATTACACTGCTCTGCATGAAAATCGGCCCCGACACCATTCCTGCTAATTCTTATGTAAAATTACACCTGAATCCGAATATGACCCCCATTTTGCCCCAACACCCACCGTTTTCTAGGGACGCCCCGTTCTCTATTTTTATCACTGTTCGGTACTTTTATGGCCATGAAGTTGATTTGGACTTGTAAAACCATTATTTTAACCGTTAACTGTCTTCTGGTGGTCTACAGAGGTGAAATGTTCTAAAATATGAACATTTGTAGCAACGGGGGATTTGGGTGGGGATTTGTCTCATTAAATTTTTAAAAAAATTTTAAAATGACAGGTTTTTCTGGTCTGTTTTCGCAATTTTGTCACTTAATTTCTATATATTTCAGCTTCCAGCCTCCTCCTTCTCCTAAGCCAAACACCACAAATAATAAAAATATATAGCAGGAATTTTGGCTAAAAGTGTGTGAGGGGGATAGCTCCCGAACCCCTCACAAGAAAGTTTGGAAGATTCACTGTGCAATGTTGCCGGTCTTTATTTTTATGACTGTTCTGTAATTTTATGGATATGAATTTAATTTGGAGGGAGGAAAGGATTATTTTAACACTTAAATTTAAAAATAAATACATAATAAATAAAATTAATATATAAAAATAAAGTTTGGAAGTTTCACTGTACAACTTTGTCTTTTTTGCACATCAAACTCGGAATAAACAAACAGTTTTTGAAAGCAATACATAAGGCAGGTGATGTATTTAGCTCTTTGTTTACTAGATTTCCTCGTCTTTGTGAGGCTAAAATCAAGGATGGAATTTTCGTGGGCCCCAGATTAGACAACTTTTTAAAGATTCAGCGTTTATGAAGCATTGAATCGCAAACAAAAATGCACAAGTTTTGCTTTCAGAAACGTGTGTATGAACTTTTTGGGTAGCAAAAAAAATGATGATTATGACGCTCATGTCGAGGAATTGCTGTCAGCGTACAAGGCAATACGGTGCAACATGTCGCTTAAAGTGCTTTACCTTTACTACCACCTGGACATTTTCCCTGAAAATTTATGAAAAGTTTTGGATGAACACGGGAAACGGTTCCATTAAGACATATCTCAGTTCGATAGGAGATTTTCAGCGAACTGGAATGTGAGCAAGCTGGCAGAATACTGCTGATCATTGGTACGAAAAACTTCTACTTCATGGTACAAGAGGAATGCAAGAACCAAATGAAGGTACTGAATAATTATTTACATTTATTATATTTTATATTATCTATTATTATTATTATTTATTACATATAATTTTTTTAAATTTAAATTTAAGTGTCAAAATAATCCTTTCCCACTCCAAATCAAATTCATGTCCATAAAATTACAGAACAGTCATAAAAATAAAGACCGGCAATGTTGCACAGTGAATCTTTCAAACTTTCTTGTAAGGTCTTCGGGACCTCTCCCCCCTCATGCGCTTTTAACCAAAATTTTTGCTAAATATTTTTATTATTTGGGTGTTTGGTTGAGGAAAAGGGAGAGGAGCTAGAAGCTGGAATATGTTGAAAATAAGTGAAAAAATTTTTTAAAAACCCAGAAAAACAGATAATTTTTATTGATTTTATAATTTAAAGGAGAAAATCCCCCTGCTAAAAATATTCATATTTTAGAACTTTTTTCCTCTATAGACCCTCGGAAGACATTTAATTGTTAAAATAATGCTTCCCCCCCTCCAAATCATATTCATGGGCATAATAATTACCAAAACTGTTTACAAATAGGGGTCGGGGCGTCCCGAGGAAACGGTTGGTGATTGAGAAAAATGAGGATCATATTTGGATTTAGGAGGTCATTTTACATAGGAATCAGAAGAAATGGTATCAGGGCACGAAATAAAATGTTTTTTTGCAGACCAGTTTTAATGGTTCTACACCAAGTTGATTAGTGTAAGAAGAATGATTCCTTTTGAGTTTTAATTATTTTTCTTCTCTTTTAAATTTGTCGTGTTTTAAATAAATGTTCAAAATTTGCAATTAAAGGCTTATATTTGTGAATTATCCCATGCTGACTCAGCGTCCATCATACAGGGTCTGGATGCAACGATGGGTTATTGCTAAAACACAACGCGCAAAGTTAATGATTAATGTTTATTTACTGATTATTGGTTAAATCTGGCTCCTAGGTAAAAACCAGAAACGGATTAAAAAAATCCTCAACACCACAGAAACAGATGAAAATAAATAGAGTGAAAGCGTTGATGACAGTGAAAATGAAATTTGGGGATTTGAAATTTAATAATTTAAATGTATGGAAGAATGGGCAATGGCATTTATATATCGAGGAATAAAATGATTTTTGAAATCAATCTGAATTTAAATAATTTACGAAAAGAAGTGAACAGTGTGGCTTCTTTGATTTGCTATTCTTAAATTCTTTTAATTGAAAGTGACGGAAACTAAATAGTAGGTGAAAAGATGATAGATGGCACTATATAAAAATTTTAAATATATTTTCTTAAAGCTTAAGTATGTTTTCTTCACTTTAAGGTCGTTATAAACTTCCTTTGCTAAATCTTTAAGTGAAGGCAATTGCATAGAAGGTGTGTCGAAATTTTATTGAACTGAAAAGTAATGACTAGTTCAATAATTAGTGTTGAAAACATTTTTCTGATATACATATTTGATACAAATAAACATGTATTTGCTTTCACTGCTGCAGATCATTTGTAACATTTATTCTTCTCGAAGTGGGGTTAAAAAAGTGCACGATTTTCATTTATAAAATCTGCATAAATATGATCTCTCACCTGTTTCACACAAATTTCCTGTGAACGGCTTCTTACAAGAACATTTGAAATTTTGCCCATTCACACTACACGTTCCCCCATTTTTGCAAGGATTCGATGAACAAGGGCCTGCGTTGTCAAATAACAATAATACAAAAACGCATTCTTTAATTTGAGTGAAATCTTATCCTACTCCAAAAATTCTTCACATATTGCAGAAATTTTAATACTCAAAATATCAGTGTTTAGGATTTCAATTATTCATAAGTAAGTGAATCTCCGTTTCAGTATCCTTTTGTTTCAAGGAACAAACCACAACCTTATCTTAACATACAACATAAAACTTTTGACTTACTTTACTGTAACATAACTTTAAGACTGTTTGAAACTTTAGGAATGCAATGTATTTTTTAATAAGATAATTCCATAGTTTCATAACAGTACTCATATGCTCATATATTCAGCTTAGTTGTTTTTATGTAAGGTAATATCCCTACTTCGTCATTTGATTTTGTTTAAATGTCGATACCTTAACCCTCCATGAGGTAAAGGCGATCTCTCAAAGTGCTTGTATTCAATTTGATTTCCTCTTTGAAGTCAGTTGGCAATAGTTTCACGTCATTTTTATCTATCTTCATAGGTCTTCGAGGATGGGGATTAATGAAAACTCGGCTTCAATCGCCCATGGCCAAGGGCCAAAAACCACAATTCCGATATCTCAGAACATTGCAAACTAATTCACAATCTTTTTCTCGACGTTTTTATTCAAATATTTTAAGTTATATGCTAATGTAGTTGCTTTATACAAAATGGATTTGATGTGTAGAGTGAATTTACTTTAGAAATTGTTTATGCCATTGCTTTATTTCTTCTAGTTTCTTGATGAAGCCCGTTTGAAGAGTACAATTTCAGTGATGAGAACAAGTTGCAAAAGTACTGGAGAATGTAAGAAAGTTGAAATAAAATAATATGAACAAAAATAAATGTATTTTATGTTTTTTATCATAGAAAATAAACAAGACATCGTAAATGAAAAGAAAAAACTTGTGATCTGAGAAGATTCTGCGCGTATAAGGCGAAAAATAGCTGCATCTAACGAAATTTAACTTTGTATTATTTGAATTCCTATCTCTCGACACCTTATGATCAACAATAGCCGGAGAGTTTCGGATTTTATCATTTTTTTAGAATTTCTACAGAAAGGCTAGATCAACTACCCTAAAACTTTGGACAAGTAAAGAATAGATCCTAACTCCCATTTCATAGTGATGAATTGGTCACTACGGCATCTAAGAGACCGGCCAGAAATTGATGAAAAAGAAAAAAATCTTTGCTCCTTCCGTTTCACAGAAAGCTTATAATGAATTGCAAATTTCATCTATGATTTTGCTTATTAAAATCATTGCTTACATACATTTTCGAAAAAATAGCAAATATATTCATTGAGGTATAAAAGTTTTCTTAAAAAAAATCCCCAATTTTCCCTCAAATTTGAAAAAATAACAATTTGTGGAAGAACCTCATCAGTTTGTTTCTTTTAGAGACCAGCATACATTTTTCGAACTACAATGCAGGTATCCGTCTAAATATTAACGGTATGCAACAGAATAATTTTTATTTAAATTGACCCATATATCTGGCTTTGATGTTGTATAAGAAATTTTAGGATATGTATTGCACATTCACAGTAAAAAGATATTTAATGCAAATACTCAATTTTCTTCCAATATTGATAGTATTAACTTTATATTTTAATGGAACACTTCTCTAACACATTGTCAGGTATACTGTAAGTTTTGCATTATTTGGTTGAAAACTCTGCATGTTATAAGAGAAAAATATGCTGGAAAATTTGGTATTTTTAAGAAAGCCATTATACCCAAAAGAATAGGAAGGAAGAAGAAATACGAAAGTTTATGTAAGAAATATGCTTATTAAAAAAAACCACTGATAAAATTTATAAATTAATTTCAACTTTCTGTGGAACGAGGTGAGCCCATATTTTTATTCTTTATCAATTTTTAGTCGGTTCTTAAATGACCTGGTAACCGAATCTTCACTGTAAAATGTGAGTTCAAGCCTATTCATCACATGGTCAAAGATCAAGTGCAGTTCATCCAGCCTTCCCGGAGAATTTTGAAAAATTTGTAAATCGGAAAAGTTTCCGGATACTTTTGAGCGAAATTTTGAAGGGAGTTTGATCTTTACAGAATTATATAGAAGCCGTCGAATTACGGCATAAACACTTATAGAGGAATCTCAAACTCTTTCGCATGAGCTTCAATGTCATTTATCAATAGCAATTCAATGAATTAGCAGAAAAATAATTTTTTAATAATTATTATTTTGCTTAAAAATTGAAAATTATCGTTAAATGCTACAATGACGTTAAATTGAAATGAATTGAATGAATTCGAATGAAGAGTTCTTGGCCTTGCTAGGGCAGAGAGGATTTGGGTGGAGTGGAGTAAAGAACGGACGAGAGAAAAACAAAAACAAAATGTAGCTTCTTTGTGAGTTTTTCGCTGGCCGGTGGGGCCGAGGTCCTGGCCTACGTGGAAAGGAGAAAACATCCCCATGGCAGGTGTCTGTGTTGATAAGGTATGGTTTTTTTGATAACTCAAATCGAATCATATGATCGCTTTATTAATTTCTTTTAGTTATAAATTGGTCAGCGTGATCACACCGAACGAAAAATGGTTAGAAAATGATGTCCTATTGCATGCATTCATGAGCGTCATAATATTGAAAGATCATTAATAAAAATTCTTGTGAATTTTAATATCAATGACTGAGAAGGATAAGAGTGTTGTTTGATTTTTATACCTGATTAGGTATGACTAAACTGTATATTAATGCTCTTCAGTTTTAAATGTAGCCAAGAAAACGTTTTAGTGAAACTGTCCTTTATGTTTCAAAAATTTGCAGTGAAATGTTTTTTAGTATCAGGACTGTGAAAATGATTTAGTTTGCTTTATGACATGGAATGCAATATTGAATTTCATTGAGATAATTATTTGTTATTTAAATCAAGTAAAATTTCAAGTGAATCTGTGAAAGGCATTAATGATATTTCATTTATTTTGATGTTTTAACTTCTTCCATAATTCTCAAAACTTATAATAAAATTACCTTCATAAGCATACCTTTGATTGAGTTTCACTATTATATAATGAATGGATATTTATTGTACTGACATTTATATTACAATAATTTACAATGAATATCATATAGTGCGCTGTCAATAATATTTTAGAAAATTCACAATGTAACATATGATTACACTGCTCTGCATGAAAATCGGCCCCGTCACCATTCCTGCAAATTCTTATGTAAAATGACACCTGAATCCGAATATGACCCCCATTTTGCCCCAATACCCACCGTTTTCTGGAGACGCCCCCTTCTCTATTTTTATCTCTGTTCGGTAATTTTATGGCCATGAAATTTATTTGGAGTTGGAAAACAATTATTTTAAAAGTTAACTGTCTTCTGGGGGTCTACAGAGGTGAAAAGTTCTAAAATATGAACATTTGTAGCAAAGGGGGAGATTTGGGTAGGGATTTGTCCGCTTAAATTTTTAAAAAAATTTTAAAAATGACCGGTTTTTCTGGTGTGTTTTCGCGATTTTGTCACTTAATTTCTATACATTTCAGCTTCCAACCTCCTCCTTCTCCTAAGCCAAACACACCAAATAATAAAAATATATAGCAGAAATTTTGGCTAAAAGCGTATGAGGGGGAGAGATCCCGAAGCACTCTCAAGAAAGTTTCGAAAATTCACTGTGCAACGTTGCCGGTCTTTATTTTTATGACTGTTCTGTAATTTTATGGAAATTAATTTGTTTTGGAGGGAGGAAAAGATTATTTTAACACTTAAATTTAAAAATAAATATATAATATATAATAAGTAAAATTCATATATAAAAATAATGTTTGGAAGATTCACTGTACAATTTTGTCGTTTTTGCACATCAAACTCGAATTCATCAAACAGTTTGTGAAAGCAATGGATAAGACAGGTGATGTATTTAGCTTTTTGAAAACTAAATTTCCTCGTCTTTGGGAAGCTAAAATCAAGTAAGGAATTTTCGTGTGCCCCAGATTAAACAACTTTTTAAAGATTCAGCGTTTATGAAACATTGAATCGCAAAAACACGCACAAGGTTTGCATTCAGAAACGTTTGTATGAACTTTTTGGGTAGCAAAAAAAATGATGATTATGACGCTCATGTCGAGGAATTGCTGTCAGCGTACAAGGCAGTAGGGTGCAACATGTCGCTTAAAGTGCTTTACCTTCACTACCACCTGCACTTTTTCCCTGAAAATTTATGAGCAGTTTAGGATGAACACGGGAAACGGTTCCATTAAGACATATCTCAGTTCGAGAGGAGATTTTCAGCGAAGTGGAATGTGAGCATGCTGGCAGAATACTGCTGGTCATTATTACGAAAACTTCTACTTCATGGTACAATAGGAATGCAAGCACCAGATTAAGGTACTTTATAATAAATTACATTTATTTTATTTTATATAATCTATTATTAATATTACTTATTACATATAATATTTTTATTTTTAAATTTAAGTGTTAAAATAGTCCTTTTCCACTCCAAATCAAATTCATGGCCATAAAATTACAGAACAGTGATGAAAATAAGAACAACAACGTTGTAGAGTGAATCTTCCAAACTTTGTTGAGAGGGCTTCGGGACCTCTCCCCCACACCCGCTTTTAGCCAAAATTATTGCTATATATTTTTATTATTTGGGGTGTTTGGGTGAGTAAAATGGGAGGAGCTGGAAGCTGGAATATGTAGAAAATAAGTGAAAAATTTTAAAAATAACCCAAAAAGCCCG
>BGPR01006988.1:25158-37376 GCA_013235015.1 Araneus ventricosus
GTTTTACTTTGCAACGTATATTTTTATTGACATTTTATTTATCCTAAAGATTTTTTAAATTTATATTTTTAATCAGCAACACCTCTAAAATTCAATACATATGCGGTTTATTGTTTAGAATTTTTTAATTAATGTTCTTTTTACTTCTAGCGATTTCTTGCAAACCATACTGTTATAACGTAACAAAATGCTAGATTTGAAAGTATATTTGCGTTTCCTTGGGAAAGTTAGTGACAATATTTATTTGAAAAAACACCGGAAGCGGTCATATGAAAAAATTATGGATCACGAGCACCTCCGGATTATCAGCTATAAGATGATAGAAAGGTTAGATTCGAAAGTTTTAATTCAACAAGAAAGGATATAAAGGAGAATTACATTTAATGGGGAAGGTTAGTAACTTAACAATATTTGTAGAGAAAAACGGAAGCGAGCTTATGACATAGTATGGATCCCGAGCAACTCCGGTTATCAGCTAGTAAATAATAAAAGATGAATGAAAGAATTTCTGGATAAATGATTTTCCTTTCCTTTTTCGCATTCGAACA
The DNA here is from genome assembly GCA_013235015.1 of Araneus ventricosus. Taxonomy (NCBI): domain Eukaryota; kingdom Metazoa; phylum Arthropoda; class Arachnida; order Araneae; family Araneidae; genus Araneus; species Araneus ventricosus. The sequence continues at coordinate 25,707 of BGPR01006988.1, forward strand.
AAAGATAGAGAAAGCATTATAGTCTCCAAAAAAATTGACCTCGAGACTTTAATGAATCTCCACGCTCTGCAACGTCCTGAATCCGATTTTTTGTTCTTGAATTAAGTATGTCTGTCTGTGAACAAGAAAATTCGAAATGAAACGAACTTAACGGATAAAGTTTACTATCTAATTGTAGAAAATCTAAAATAAGAAAAAGAAATCTGAATTGTAATTTTCTATCACATATTGGACAAAATTCTGTCTAAAAGAAGTCTATCTATTCACATACACATGAATGGATTGACCAAATGACAGTCAAGCGGAAGGCGAATTTATAGTAAAATTCTGTTTCCAAAATCTTGTACTAAGATTCATCAATGTAGCTTGTCGTTTCTTGAACAATATCGTTCACATACCCAGGAATAGGCAGGTAGACAGACAGTCAAATCTTTAACAGATTTGGAGAAATTTTATACAGATCAATATTTCCATAACAAAAATCATATACAAAATTTAATTTATTTCATTTGTTCAGTTTTTGAGTTATCGTATTTACAGTAGAATCTCCAGACGTAAAGAACACCGACGAACAGATATGATTTTGAAATTGGTTCTATTAAATATGGGTTAAGGGAATACAGGGTTCTTAGTGATTTTTTAAAATTAAAAATCAAGAAGTATTTAAGGAGTTTTCAAGAAGTATTTTCAAAATTTTCAAGGAGTCAATATTCACGCATGAAAAAGACTTACATTTTTAAAGTACACTAAAATTATATTAAGAGTATTTAAAACATTGCTAATAACTCAAATAAATGTGGTTATATTTATTTCTTTTATAAGTTTTTACTAAGCTGATTTACCCAAGAATACCATGTTAAATCTATTTATATGAAAGTGGTGGTAGAGTGGTGCCGCTTAGACACTCAATTTTTTATAAAATTATACAACTACCTCAAAAGTTCAAATAGTTCATTTTCATACAGTGATTTACCATGTTTTAAATAAAAAACTATTTCCATTAATTTTTTTTTAGAATTTAAATTCTTAAATAATTCCTATGCCTCACCACTTATGTAGTGCACATGATCTATGATTTAAAATCAAGAGGTGCAAAGACAGCCATTGATTTAGATATTGGAAACTGTTCTTTGTCATTTTCATTGCTTATAAAATAATATATGAAACAAATAAAATTTAAAAAAATTCTTGATTATTAAAACTAATTTAGCTAAAATTGATTAATAGTATCTATTTACCTTCAACTCCATCATCCCAATATGTGTCCTTTACAATAAACCAAACGTTAAAATTTAAAAAAATACAGATAATGTTTCGAAATAATCCAAGAGAAATAACATTCTCAATTTACACCATTCTATTGTTTTGGTTATTACTGATTGGCACTGAAATCCCATTATTAAATTTTGGATACTGCTAGGAGATGAACATCAAATCGTGGAAAGAGCAACGCAAAATACTGGGTAATTGATACGGCGGCGATTTTGAATCCTTTTTATCGGTGAAACGTAGTACACATTTAATAAAAGAAATGTTAAAAATTTAAAATCAAGGAGTTTATAAGGAGTAAAACCCAAAGTCGAGAAGTTTCCATAGTGCTTGAAAATGAAAATCGTATGCAAGGAGTTTTTAAGGAGTTTTCAAGAAGCGTACGAACCCTGGGAATACCTTCTTTGTTAACTGAATGTTTCCAGCTAAGTCAATACTTTTAAAAGTGTATCGTTATTAAATTATCTTGATATTAAATTCTGACTGGTCAAGATTTCACACAGCATATGTGAGATATGTATGTTTGAACTATTTATTGTGAAACAAAATTTTTCTATTGCTGATAAAGGTTTCTGCATTTAAAATCATAGAGTTTCAATGTCAGCTTGAAAATTTCTTTGAAATCATTTACTACATCCCTATAGTATTTCATCAGTTTGTAATTCATAAATAATATTGAAACATCACTGCTATTCTACATGAAATCAAAGAATTATCAATTTTCTTACAGAACATCATTATTCGAATTTTAAAATATTCACAATCTGAAAATTTCGAAATTTGCCTATCAAGTAGTAGTTAGTCGAAGTTTCATTTACTTTTCTGATTTTTTTTTACTTTAATTATCAATTTTCAATATTGGTAACTATATTTAACTTGGGAATAGTAATTGCTTTGTTGTTTTAAAATGAAAATGTTATAAATTTTCTTCTGGTATATGATCAAATTCATAGGAACTGCAGAAATATGCTGATTATCTTATTTCTCTCACCTGTTTCACACAAAATTCCTTTGAACGGCGACATGCAAGCGCATCTGAAACTCAGTCCGTCGATACTACATGTTCCGCCATTTCGGCAAGGATTGAATGAACAAGGGCCTGTGAATTAAAATAATAATAATAATTAAAAAATAATTTCTTGAATTAATATCTAATCCTAGCAGGGAGAATTTATAAATTTGACAAATTTTAACGCTCAAAATACATCAGTGTTTAGATATTTTATTATTTACAGGTAAGTGATTATACCTTTTTGTTGCAATTCTTAATCATTTCATGGATAACTAATAACTCATAACTAATTCATCAAAACTACTCTGAATTTATCATATTAGTGTTTTAAGACGGCTTGAAACTATTGAAATACAACGTATCTTTTAATGAGCCCGGTCCATAGTTTCATAAGAATATTTGTATGATTAAATTTTCAGCTCAGTTTATTTCTGAGAGACATTTTACCAGCTTCGTCTATATGATTTTGATAAATTGTTAATTGATAATTGTTGCTTTCTTTTAACCCTTCGTTATGCGCGGACGATCTCTGAAATCTCTTAGGTATATTTTGCGTCCCTTCTTAACAAATTAAGAACATAACCAGAGTTAATTCGTTCTACGAACCATAGGTTTACCAGACAATTCAAAATAATTACGTCCTTAAGCTATTAAAAACAGTTTATAATGCGTTGGGGGCCTTTTCTTTTTCTGCACAGACATCTAGAAGTGGGGATAAACAAAATATAGGCATTAATTACTCATCATCCTAGGCTAAAAACTACAATTTCGACTTCTCAGATACCCGCGACAAAAACCCCAAGTTTATTATCATTATTTAAATGGTATCAGTTATATTCTATTGTAATTGTTTAATACATAATAGATTTAATGTGGAGAATGAATTTCCTTTATCAATTAAGAAGAATTTTCTAAAATTGGTATGATTAATGCAAGTATATTATTTTATAGTTTCACGATTTCTTGATAAATATAAAATGTTTCCAACGAGGGCAATTTGAATAAAGTGTGGGAATGCTTTTTCAACATTTTGGGAATAAAAAAATATGTGTTATAAAGTAAATATTGATAGTTATTTAATTAGAAAACTGCATGAGTAAAAGATAGTAGAGCAGAAAAAAATGTGATGTGAGAAATTACCGCATTAGCAGTATAATACGGGTGCCTGACGAAGAATTAACATTGTGTTTTTTAATTATTTTCGGTACAAATTTAAAACGTTTTCATTAGAGTTTGAAAAACAAATTTCGTATTTAGAATAATGCACATGCTGAGTTTATCAAACTAACAAATAATTCTTTTAATAGGAAGTAAATTTTATGCAAATTTTAGTATAAATCCAACCTGTTTCCTTTTCAGTTTTGCTGGAATATTAACAGATTCAAATTTATTAAAGAAAAATTTTGTTTTTAAGAATTAGTCAAGGTGAAACGAAACACTATCCATAGAGAAACCGTGTTAAGGCATTCATGACAACGAAATTTCTCGGAGGACACATACAAATTTACTGAAACTTAAATGTAGCAAATAGCTGATCCGGTTAATTAATTTGTTCTTAATAAATGTATTGTACGATGAAAATTCAGCAAATGTTTAGCTTAAGACTTTTTTAATAAAACTTTAAAAATTAAAATTTCGAATTTAATATTTTTTAAATACATAGTTTTCTAAAAGTGCTTGTGCCTCTAAGCTTTACGAAAGAAATTAACTAATGATTTTTTATGGTGGTGCTTTTAAATAAAATCCACGTTACTGGTAACAAGTAAGGGCTTTTAATTTTAAAAGAAAATTTTGTTTTTGCATAAAAAACATTTCTAGCTCTTCGAAGCCTCACTAATTTTTGAATTTCAAATAAATATGATTATTAAACGTTTAAAAATAATCCAGATATTTTTCATTACATTTCATTGTTGAATCCAATATGTTATGATTATCTTCATAAACTTGAAAATGTCAGGGGAAAGCCGAATTTTGAATGATCTAAAGGTGTGTATACGTAAGCGTAATCCTGAGTCAATATATTGGAAATTCACAAAACATTTTACCGTAATTTGTAAATACATTTGTCAAGAGAATAATAAAAGTCTAAAAAGTAAAATTATAAATATTGTTTTCTAAAGAATTATAATTCTTTATACCTATTTCACAGTTTTTTCCTTTGAATGGAGCCTTACATTCGCACTTGAGATTTTGTTCTTCTACTGTACACTTCCCTCCATTTTGACATGGATTTGAGGAGCATGGATCTGTGATGAAAGAAATAATTTCTTTTTATTTTATGTCTTTGACATTAACTCTTTCACGAAAATTAAAATTCTAAATGTTATTCTCTAACAAATTATAATTTTTGCACCTATTTCACAGTTTTTCCCTTTAAATGGAGCCCTGCATTTGCATTTGAAATTTTCTCCATCCATTGTACACTCCCCTCCATTTTGACATGGATTCGATGAGCATAGACCTAAAATGAAATAAATGATTATTTCCTTTTATTTCATGTTCTCGGCATTAACTCTTTTAAGAAATCTTAATTTTTAAATGCTATTTTCAGAAGAATTATAAATTTTTCCACCTATTTCACAGTTTTCCCCTTTAAATGGAGCCCTGCATTGGCATTTGAAATTTTCTCCATCCATTATACACTGCCCTCCATTTTGACATGGATTCGATGAGCATGGACCTATGATGAAAGAAATAATTGTTTTTAATTTGATTTTCTAGATATTAAATTTTTCAAGAAAATAACCCTTCCTGCGACATTATGGAAATTTTCAAACCTATGAGGAGCGTCACCTTCGGAAACTCAGTTGTACTAGCAAACGGCAGCAATTTTTAACAATGAACATTCCTTCCCTCTTCTGTGGTTGATCTCGAAGGAGAGATATGACAGTGATTTATACTACTGTGGGCTCTGAGAGCTTCGCTTTAAAGGGGAAGGAAACGGACTGGAATAGGGGTGGAAATCAGCAAGTTTTTCTTTGAAGCTTCGAAAATGTTTTGACCATGCTTAGAAAAATACTACACAGTTGAAAATTTTAAAATTTCGAAACTCTTTTTCCTTAAATGTTTTGGGAAACTCATATTTTTTGCATGCGTATAATTTTTTTAAATTATTCAAGGAATAATTAATTCAATACATTGTGTTGGAATATCCTTGTTCATATCGGAAATCTATCTTACTTATATATTTCAAGAAAATGTACTAATGGATCAAGTAATTCAAAATGACTGTCATGCAATAATTCTTTGTGTATCATCTAAAATAATCATTGCAGTAATAGTGTTTTCATGTACCATATTTTTAAATTACTTGATATTTGCTTATTAGAGTCAAAGTGTGCAACTTCATTGTCGTGTATATGCAATTGTGATAATAGTTTCATTAGTTTGTCATTCATTAGAAGTCTGATTATATAATATCGCATTAACTGCTAATTTCACAAAGTATTTTGTATCAGTTTTGCATTCAGTTATACTAGCACGTTATCTTTTTGTTTTTGGAATTTGCGTTAAATACTATTTTCAACATTATTAAATTTTGGCATTAATTTAAAATATACAAGTATCTTAGCTCATTGCAGAATTATATTAACGGCATTTTTCAAATTTACATGTTTCAAGGAAATATACTCAACGTCCATGTAATCTTTTAATTCTGTTCTCTATTTAGCATCACAATATTACATTCAAAGTATTTGAGTTAACTTAACGCGTTTGGTAACTTGCATTTATATTTTCCTTTACTCTAATACCTGTATTGTTTATGACGTTTTTTTGACATGTTTTTAAATCTTTGTTGAAATCATTTCTTTAATAGCTACAATCATTTTAGAAGTTTCATTAAGAATTTAAATAAAAATCTTATTTTCACTTTGGATGTTTGAAAAGCATATAGACATATTTTTATATTAGTCAGAAATAAGGTTGGTCGGTTTGAGTTTATTGGCGCTGAATCCTCAAGGCACATATTGGGCCGAAAACCAGTGTGCTATAATTGAAAATGTCTTAAAAAGAAATAATGTGTCCAACATCAAATTAAAATAACTGGTTTCAAGTAAAATTTGTTATTAAAATCTCAGGTTGTATAAAATCAAATTACAACATAAATGCATTAAATAAATACCTGAAATAAATATTATTTTTAAATATAATCGATTCGCTATATTATTTTATGCATAACTAGCATTTCACGCCCGGCGTTGCACACAACCCGTTGATTTTAATAAGCCTCAAAATAATTTTGTATCATATCCGTGTACTAAGCACGATACCACAGGCGTAGTCGGCAGGGGGGGGGGGAATAGTTCCCCCAATAATTTGTTTTCTTTATAAGTGCTTCTCAATGTTTTGTTGACATAAAAAAAATTTAAGAAATAAATTGACAGTTAATTTTTTTTAATGTACATGGAACTCAAAGAATTCGAATAAAGAATTTGTACTAGTATCATTTACTGTCAAATTCTGTCTATTAGAAAAAATTTGATAAGCTATAATTTGTTAATAATACATTTTCATCACTTTAATTTCATATTAAGTGGTATTCAATAAATAAATAAATAAATGGCTCAAAAGAATAATAATAAAAATAAAGTTTTATAATAGGTAAAACTGTGACATATTATACAATTTGTTGTTGAAATAGCTCTTCTGTTGTAATTTGATGCCTTTAAAATTTTCTGTCGCGTGATAAGAACAAATAAAATGTATTTCTTTGCACTACGTTAGTTTGAATAAATCAAATTAATCATCGGAAGGCTACAAAACTTTTGTTTGGAAGTTGTAGCTTCTATTATTTTTGAGTAACAGTATCATTTTATTAAACTAACACTCGTTGTGTTAATCTCTTCTCCTTCCACGACTTCATAAAATAATAATCCACCAACTAACTATTTTAATTTCCAATTTTTCTCATTTAAATCTTAATTATAATGCAAAGTTAGGTGCTTAAAATGTTTACCATGCATAATAGTATAATTTTAGTAGAAAAGGGGAAGTGAATAATGCTGAGATATTTTCATGAAATCGTTTTTAAATTTTGTATGGAATTTAAAACTATTACAGATTGAAGTTTTTTAATTATTGATAAGCGATTTTGATTTAAATAGCTGATTAAATTTAGAATTTTAGATTTTTATATGTGAGCAGTTTAGAATTAGAACAATTAGAATTAAGTTTTTTTTTAAATTTAAATTATCAGTAATTTATGTTTTTAGGATATTTGATGCATGTTATACAGTTTCATAATAATAATAATTTTCGACGTTGTAATGGAAGTCAATCCTACCAAAAATGGCAGTAAAAACCTATTCATTTCAAAATTTAATGAGTTGCATAACTAAATTAAAGTTGGATGTCCAAAACTCCTATTCCGCTTTTTCTTCTGTAATTGTTTGTTTAACAAAAACAATGCGAGAGCCTCCTCTTCCAAAAATAAGGTTTTCATTTTTTACTCAATGATCGGTACGGTTTACCGCCGAAATGCTGAATATGAAGCGCCACCTGGCAGCGGCGATTATCCAAACGCTCCATGTGAACAACAACGCCAACTTTTCAGCTCTGAGCCGAATTCGCCGTAGCCGACCCGTGTGTTCGTACCCTAATAGTACGAGAGGCTCAGCTTCTCGTTGTTAAAAACATGGTATGGCTTTAACGGGAAAGTACCTAATAATTCTGTAAAATACTAAAAGTAAAATTCCGTCATGATAAATAGTTCTAAAACCTGCTTTAGAAATAAAAACAGGTAATAATCTAGGAAAATAAAAATATTTCTGACAGCGGAAGGCAGTTTTTTAAGTTTTATTTCTGTATTTCTGTACAGGAATCTCGAAAATAATTGTTCTGTCATTCGCCATTTTATACTGTATGAAACAGTAACATAGCTGTTGTAAAAAAGTACCCATCCTAACGTTATCTCTTGCCAACAAAAGCTGGAAATCCGTAATTACTATTTCAAAGAATTAACAGAAAATTTGAATAAGCTGCAAACAGAAACGTCGCCGTCTTGCACAGACGTCGAAAAGACCCTACACAAACTCACAATCCCTCTCTTTCCAATTGTAGGGTGACAAACACAATGGACGGTTCAAAATGGAAAGGCCAAACCTTCAATTACTAGTATGTATGTGGTAATGGAGGAAAGGAAATTCCAATAGCCTGAGAAGACTCCGGCATGGCTATAGAGATGCAGAAAGGTTTAAGAGTTATCTGGTAGCCTGCAGTTTGAGAAACAAAAAGTTCGCGAGATATATCGGGTTTGCGCTGAGTGGGTTAAAAAAACTATAAATTTCCATGCATCCACTAAACTCTTTTTGCTCTTCTAAATTAAAGATAATTAATTTACAAATAATCATTAATAGATGCTCGTAAATCTGTTCCCGAAATAAATTCATTGTAATGTAGAAAGAACAGAAAATGTATTACATATTCCTGTCTGAATTAGACGCAATCATATAAACTATGAATTTCTACCTGTCACATTAGAATAATTCCTGATATCTGCGTTTAAAATTTACGATTCTCCAGAAGAAGAATATTGATGCTCTATTTGCAATTTTTTATAAGAGAAATCGTTTTTCATATGTCTTAGCAAGACAAACTTAAAACTATATTAAAATCAGCAATCATAATTTCAACCCTATTATTAAATCATTACATTACAAATTCATCTCCTATGTTAGTTCAGAAATCATTTTCTGACGGAATTAAAATTGAAATGATATTATTTACGGTGACAACAAATATGAATTAACAATTTCATCTAACCTATGCATGTTCCTTCCTTATCGGCCGTGCCTATCTTGCAGTCACACCTTTTAAGTCCATTTTCATAACTGCATGTTCCATCAGCACCGCAATCACATTCTGATCGAATTAAGAGAAATGAACCAAAATATTTATTTATCATATAAGGAATATAGGAATATCAAAATAAAATATAAGAGTGAGAAATATTTATCAGTTAATTTGTTTGTAATAAAGAATCTCGAGAAATAAAAATTGTTCATATTTTAACAAATATATTTATTATCAGTAAATTATCAATTTTTTCAGCAGTTGCTTCTAATCAAGATTTTAAATATTACATTTATCTGAGTTATTTAAAATATCTACGTTGAATGTCATTACATGATTCATTGTTTTGCAAATTTAATTTAAAAATAATTCAACAATTTTAATCATGAATATAAGAGGAAATTCTACCACGAGAGAAATTTATAGTAGCATGGACTGAAATTTATTCCAGAAAGTTTATTAAATATTCTTGTCTTAATGATACGTACTTAAAAAAACAATCAATTTCTATCTATCACAATAATAATAACTTATATATTCTTTAAAAATTTACGTTTCGCCTGAAGAAGACAATTGATGCTTTATTCTCGATTTTCTATGATAGAAAACGTTTTACTAATGTTTTAGAAATACAAACTAAGAACTAGATACACAGCAATCATAATTTCATCCCTTTTTCACATCAACATATTTGGCTTTCCTTCCAGGATGATATTATGCAAGCTGTCGTCTCACAGAATAGAAAATTGAGGATGCTTTTTATCTGAATTAAGAATTTCATCTGACCTATTCATATTCCATCTTTATTGGCCGTGTCTGGCTTGCATTCGCACTTTCTAAGTCCATTTTCATAACTACGTATTCCTTCAACTCAGCAATCAAATTCTCAGCGAATTAAGAGAAGTGAACCAAGTCGTTAATTTATTTTATAAGGAATAGAGAAATTTCACATTAAAATTTAAAAGTGTGAAATACTGAAAGAGCATATGAAAACTGAAGAGTAAATGTGTTTGCATTGAAAATATATAAATTTTAAATTTTCATTTTTTAATAAATAACTCTATTATAAGAAAAATATAAATTCATTCCTTAATTTCTTCTAATCAAAATTTTATATATTTTATTTATATAAGTTGCTAAAGCTTCCTACGTGTAATGCCATTACATATTACATTATTTTGCTCCTCTAAACTAAAGATAATTATTTTAAAAATAATCATTAGTAGATGCTTGTTAATCTGTTCCCGAAAGAAATTCATTGTAATGTAGAAAAAATAGAAAATTTATTAGATATTCCTGTCTGAATTAGACACAATCATATAAACTATGAATTTCTATCTATCACATTAGAATAATTCCTAATATCTTCGTTAAAAATTTACAATTCTCCAGAAGAAGAAAATTGATGCAATATTTGCAATTGTTTATAAGAAAAAACGTTTTTCATATGTCTTAGTAAGATAAACTCAAAACTATATAAAAATTAACAATCATAATTTCAACCCTATTATTAAATCATTACATAACACTTTCATCTCCTATGTTAGTTCGGAAAACATTTTCTGAGGGAATTAAAAATGGAAGATGATATTATTTACGGTGACACCACATACAGTGAAACCTCTCTGAGCGGTCTCCTCTCCGTTCCGAGAAAAATTGGCCGCTCTGAAGGGTTTTCGTTACAATTACAAGATAATTGCTATAATATATAATATAAACAAGTCAGACACAATTTCTTATTTAAAATGAAGTTTAAGACTTATCTAAAGAGAAAATAGTAGGTACTTCATTTCATAATTTTTTACATATTTTGAAAAAATGATACAATTTGTGACTGTTTTAAGTTTTCACCCTTCTTGGGAAAAAAACATTTTTATAGTTCGTTTTTCAGTTTAAAAAGTAAATCTCTAACCGACGCATTTGTCAAATGGGATGGGCGAACCCACCCGGCGGCCGTTCAGAGGGGTTGGGTGGCCGTTGCTAGGGGTTATTTTAACATTAGGTCTATGGGCCGAAAAATCCGTGCCACGAAAAATTGGCCGTTAAGAGGGGTGGCCGTTCGAAGAGGTTTCACTGTATGAATTAACAATTTCATCTAACCTATGCATGTTCCTTCCTTATCGGCCGTGCCTATCTTGCAGTCACACCGTTTAAGTCCATTTTCATAACTGCATGTTCCATCAGCACCGCAATCGCATTCTGATCGAATTAAGAGAAATGAACCAAAATATTTATTTATCATATAAGGAATATAGGAAATTCAGAAGAAAATATAAGAGTGAGAAATATTTATCAGTTAATTTGTTTGTAATGAAAAATCTGGAAATAAAAATTGTTCATATTTTAACAAATATATTTATTATCAGAAAATTATCAATTTTTTCAGCAGTTGCTTCTAATCAAGATTTAAAAAATTACATCTCTCTAAGTTATTTAATATATCTAAGTTGAATGTCATTACATGATACATTGTTTTACAAATTTAATCTAAAAATAATTCATCAACTTTAATCATGTATATATGAGCGGAAATTATTCCACGAGAGAAAATTATAGTGGCATGAACTGAAATCTTTTCCAGAAAGTTTATTAAATAT
>BGPR01006988.1:37386-75068 GCA_013235015.1 Araneus ventricosus
AATTGCAACTTGAAAATTATTATTCTACAAGCAAAGTATGCGAGTTGTATAAATACGTTAAGATACTGCCGAAAATAATAATCAAAGTTATTCTGTTGAATGTCATGACGTATTCTGCGCGTCCGCAAATCGAAATTGCCAGCAACGTTCCGAAGAAATGCCGCGCGAGGAACTCTATCGAGAAAAATAACTCTCAACGGCCCATAAAAAATTAATTAAAAAAAATCCGGAAAAGATATTTTAACCGTTCTTGTTTTAAATCCGACAGAGCCGTTCTAGTTAGTTATAAGCTGAAAAAATTTAAAATATTAGTGTTATTAGAAAGTCGGATATAGGAATTTCAGAATAAAAGATAAGAGAGAGAAATATTTATCAGTTAATTTGTTTGTAATAAAGAATCTGGAAATAAAAATTGTTCATATTTTAACAAATATATTTATTATCAGAAAATTATCAATTTTTTTAGCAGTTGCTTCTAATAAAGACTTTAAATATTACATTTGTGTAAGTTATTTAAAATATCTACGTTGAATGTCATTACATGATACATTGTTTTGCTAATTTTATCTAAAAATAATTCATCAACTTTAATCATGAATATATGAGCGGAAATTCTTCCACGAGAAAAATTTATAGTATCATGGACTGAAATCTATTCCAGAAAGTTAATTAAATATTCTTGTCTTAATTATACGTACTTAAAAAAGCAATGAATTTTTATCTATTACAATAATAATAACTTATATCTTCATTAAAAATTTACGTTTCGCCTGAAGAAGACAATTGATGCTTTATTCTTGATTTTCTTTTCTTTCTCGATTGTTTTAGAAAGACAAACTAAGAACTAGATACACAGCAATCATAATTTCATTTATTTTCTATTTCTTATTATAGAATTAAAGCTTCTTTTAAAAACTGTTTTTATTATTTTCTTCTTTTATTCTTCAGTATATTTCACAATTCATAAGTATTACAGAACCATGTATTCATTTTTAGAAGTTAAAACAAAAAGAAAATGACGGAAGGATGTCTTTTCAAACAGCCGCTGATGTTAAAGGCGTAGGACTACTTCACTCTCGTGACTCTTTTGTTTCTCGAAGTTTCTAAGTTTAAGTAAGTTTTTTTGTAACTTCTGTTGTTACCCTTTATCTCTAAAATAAGACATTAGTTATGCTTTTAACATATGTATTTACCGAGATATGTAAGATATCCCATACCAAGTTTTGTGGCGTCTTGACGTGTGAATCAATTTCCTTCCTGAGACCCCAATGGGAGGAACGTAGTCTCACGTTAAAATTGTGAAAACGTAAGACGCTGCTGGAAATACTCTATAATATATAATTTAGTTTTTAATTAATGCTTGGGAATTTTCTTTTTTGCGATATTTATTGAGGTTTACTTTCATTCTAGCATTTTTTCAGCACTTCACATTTCGCAATTTTGTCACCCATATTTTTTATTTAAAAAAAAAGTCATTTTCTACTATCTAATTCAAATGAAAGCATCTTTAAAACACTTTCTTTCTGCTTTTTAGTATTTATTATATTTCATAATTCATTATTATAAATATTATGGAATCTTGCGATAATTTATTCTCAGATTTACTATCAGATGGCGCTTCACGTGAAATCAAAATTTCAATAAAATTTATCGCCTGGTTGATCATTAAGCTTGGAAAATACCGAAATATCACACTGTCATTGGTAACACAAACAATGTGTGGCATTTCAGAATTCCTATACATCAGAAAGTGAGTGAAAACTCGATTACAAATCCAATAGTTCCAAATATAAAAGAAATTTTTAAAAACGTAAGAAAACAAAAAGTACGAGAAATTTCAAACTATTAGATAAAAAATAGACCAGGTTAAACAAAATGAATTTTAATAGAAATCGAATTTAACTTTAAGTTAAAGAGATAGGCGACAGAAACTTTTCAAACAATGCACAGATTAGTTGAATTGAACAATTTTAATGACTGAATTCTATTCGACTAAATTTTCTTTGCCCTCTGAAATATATGTATAGAAACTGTAGAGTTAGCAAAATATTTCCTTACCAGTACAAGTGCCATATTTATCTGCGTATCCTGTGTCGCACACACATTTCTTTTGATAATGAATGCTCTTAGTTTGTACAGAAAAGGTTTCGGCGAAGATACATTTCCCATTCCTTCCGCAATCGCATACTGAAATTATCAGAAATATAAAAAGATTAGTGATTTGTATCAGTACAAAATTCTTCAAAAAGCGAAATCCATTGTACACAATTACTGATTTTACAGTTTAGAATCTTAGAAAAAGAAAAGGGCAATTTTCTCAGGAAATAATTGATATACATTTTTATATATAACTGTATAATATAATGAAAATGAAGATAACTAAGAATTCTATCCATGGATAGTGTTCTCCTCTCAACTTCCTCGTATAATTCTACAGTATAATGTGTTTTGAGTTTAACTTCGTAGTATAGTGAAGAAATTGAAATATGCAGTCCATAACAGCACCACTTCCCGTTGACCGACTGGATCCAAAATTCGAAAAATATCTACAATTTTGCTGACAATAACATATACCGAATTTCATTAATATTGCTTTTGCGTGTTTCGGTAATCGTATTCACATGCACTTGGGCAGACAAGCAAAAAGACAGTTCACCCTTTCGATAGATTTGATCCGAAATTTGAAACAGATCTACAAGTTTGGTGCAAAGATCACATACAAAATTTCATCCGTCTAGCTTGCTAGGTTTTTCAATTATCGTGTTAGTATACACACAAACAGATAGGCCAGAAGACAGTCAAGCCGTTGATGGATTTGATCCAAAATTTGAATCTATAATTCTGGTGATAAAATTATATGCCAAATGACACCCATCTAACTTCTTGCGTGTGTGATTTATCGTGTAACCGTGCACGCGGACGAGCAGACAGACAACTATATCTTTATGCAAAATGTGATCCAAATCAACAATTTTGGTGTCAAGAAAACATACAATTTAGTTATCTAGTGTGTTGAGTTTTTGGATTATCGTGTTCAAAGATAGGTAAATATAGTTTCAAAAATGGTTTGTTCGAGCTCAGGGAGATTTAAAACGTGGAAATTCATCAAAACCTGGAAGTTTATTTAAAAAATATATAACAATACTTTTTCTATACTTCGTAAATGAGAAAGTAAAAAGAATGAAACGAGTAAAAAGAACTTCATTAAAGACAAAAGCAACTGCATTTCATTTAAATACAGTCTTCCAATTCAGATTTGAGTTTATCAGTACCAGTAGCCTGCAACTACCCTAACGAAATAAAAATATATAAAATGCCATTCCTTCGTTTTAAAAATAACTTTTACAATTTATTTAAAAGCTTTTAAATTCTTTCTAGGAAATGGAAAATGTCACTTAGCAGTTTAAAATTCTATTCTATTTTCTGTGCAACAGCCACAGACTGGCGAACAAAACTGTAGGTCAAATGGCCCTGAATGCAAACATTTTATATACAAAAAGAAATTCATTTTACAATAAATTATGGAAATGAAAAGGGGAGGAAAATATATATTTCTGCTTTAACTCTTTGAACCCGGCTCGAGTGAGAATTCAAGTGCCTCAAAAATTGGAGTAAATTTTCATTCATGAAATCAGAATAAAATTCTCCCTTTCTCTACGGAAATTCCAGGAGGACGACACCCTCGGTTGCGCGATCAATTTTCAACAAAAGAAAGGAAATAATTTTCTCCCGTAAAATTCCGGCCTGCGTCGAATAAGGCGGTTTGAGGCGGGATAGGGATCATAGGGTTAAGCTTAATGCAGGGTGATTCAGAAATCCGGAGCAATTTTAAAAGTCGATAATCCACAAAAGAATGAATAAAGAAAGATGACATTCTCACAGAGGTTGAAAATGTAACCAATTTTTTTTTCACGAAACCAGAATTGATTGGTAACACAACTTACAATATAAATCAGTGAATGGTTCTATTTGTACAATTAGTAGAACGATGCTTTACACATGGTCCTACCGAGAAGGTAAGGAGATTGGTCCCCGCCAAGGGCACAAGGGGGGGGGCGCAAAAATGACAATTGAAAAACGAGGTTGAAGAGCTCGATTGGTACGATCTGCTGCGTAAATTAAAAAAGAATTCAAGAATAAGCCTTCTGCTTCCGATTAAAAATTGCAAGAGTGGTTAGTTGCTGTGCCTATAGATAGCTAATAAATGCACTTCACGTTGCTGACGGATGATGGGCCTGACGAGGCTAATTTCTTTATATACGAGAATATAAAATTTGTTAAATCTGTGTAAGAAAAAAGTAAAGGAAGATAGGTTTTCTGGTGGGGTGGGGTTCACAAGGGGGATGAAAAATTAACAAAATGCAGTATCTAGAGGCGAGAGATGCAGGTTCGACAGTTCTGAAAAGGAAGCAGGATCGAAGGATAAGAAGTTGGTAGAAGTAATGGTTTACAAATATTGTGTGAGTTGTCTTCTATTGAGGAGCTCAGTTGTCAGACGGTTAACCACTCTTTTTTTATAGCATTAAGCACCATTTCCGATGGCATGACAGAGCATAAACAACAGATATGTTGCTTGCTACTTTGAAACAGTGCGGTTTCTCGTCTGACAGCTGAGCTCCTGAACGTTGGACGGCATATTGAACACATGGAACTAGGGTTTTATTTTATGACAACCGCAAAATTATCTCACGGTTTAAATTGTAAATATGTTACCAGTAAATTTCATTTCCATCCTTTCTGTGCAAGCGGCTTCTTTTCATGTTCAATCGCTTGTTTTGATTTTTAAAATTGCTTCGAACTTTTGAATCACCTTGTATATAAACAACACTGTTTCTCAAGGACATAAATAAGAAATACGAAATTTTCGTAAGTTCAAAAATTGATTATTTGTTTTAAAAATTCAGTCTATTTTGCATTCCTAATTCACGAAATCAAACTTAACCTAATGTAACTTATTATCTCTGATCTTTTCTTAAGAAGGAAAAATTTTTTTTAAAAAAAATAATATAAATAGTGCTGATAAAAAATAAAAGAAAAATTGTTTACATTCACAGTCCTTTCCTTTCATGGAATGTCTTGGTAGGCACAGACATTTCCAATTTCCTCTAGAATCTTTCACACAGCGACCATTTTTACAGTTGCAAGTGTCAGATCCTGAAAAAACAACGATACTATTATTCGATGCATATTTTATTCATTTACATATATTTACAGGAATTTCTGTAATAGACAGTGCAATATCTCTGATAACCTCTGATGGTAATCGCGGATTAACCCCTTAACCGACGCGCCCGTCATATTGACGTGCATCGAATTATCGCATTTTTGTGCTTATAAACTAAATTTTAATCATTAATTAGCTTTATAATTTGATACAAAAATTACGTAGAACCCATAAGCATCTCAAGTATTCTATATCTTCTTAGATGAATGAAAACGACAACCCCTTTCCGAAACAGGAGGGGTCATCTTATTAGATAGCAAAGAAAATGCGACTCTTAAGGGGTTAAAGACCAGAGGGTTGCAGTTTCAAGACCCGAATCCATCTCAAATCTGTCATATATAAGGTTCTGACGCTAGTTAAATCCGGAAAGGACAAATATATCTCCGCAGTTTTAGTGTGTAGAGAAATATGCTGGTTCAAGTGTCCCAATTGCAAATTACGAGGTCAATCCCAAATTAAATTCTTGACCCAGTATAACCAAGCATGGCTCTTGCTCCATAAAATCCAAACACTCACCTTAAAATAAATTAAAAACGGAACATTAGTATAATTAAACTGAACTAAACTAATTAAACTCTTTTCCATGTATTAGTTCTCAGAACAAAAGAGAAGTGATAGCAAATGAAATATTCGGTCATAACACCATTTTATGAAATCAAACAAATATTTTTAACCCAATAACGCCCAAATTAATTTAAAGCACATGCTTCAATAAATTTTTATTAAATTATGTTTAAAACAACAAGCTTAAGTTAACTGTGAAGTAAAATTAAATTGGGAGAAAAAAATTGTTTTTTTAAATGGAAGAAAAAGTCGATAGAAAGTAGGTTTTTTTAAACTTTTTTTTTACATGAATATTAAAGATTGTCAAAAAAGATTAAATATCAAAAAATGAAAATCACTTTCTGATTCCTTGAATTACGTCAAAAATAAATCTAATGAAAAATAAAAAAAATTCAAAATGACGACATTTTGATTTCAAAATGGAGGCATACGATTGGTGAAAATTGTTTAAAAGTTTGGTTATACTTATCGCATATTTACGGATCCTACTATGGTTTGGATTGAGGTAGCTTTTCATTGGCTCTCAGCGTCACGTGACTTCGCTTGCTTCTGAATGAAGTAAAAAAATTATCTTTTAATTACGATTATTTGGATATTTCTAAAGGGAATGATGAATTCAAGATAAAGATAATTTTAGTTTCTCCATGATACAATAGCTAAGACAAAAATCGAAATCCAAACTAAGCGCGCTCCTATGACATCATTCAGAAGCAAGCGAAGTCACGTGACGCTGAGAGCCAATGAAAAGCGACCTCAATCCAAACTATAGTAGGATCCGTAAATATGCATTATCGACTTCATAAACAAAGAAGAAAGAAACAAAATGCATTCCGTTTAACCACGGAAGTTACTAATCGGCATCTCGTTTATATGCACAGAACGTATAAATAGGACGCTGGACGCTAACGGATTAAGTAAAATAGGTTTTATTCAAAAAAAAGTATTCTACGTTTATTTTCAACACAGTGATTTCATCGATCTAAAAGTTTTTCAATATCATTTCCAAAAGTCAGAATTTTTAAATTTCAAAAACTTCGATCTTTTCTTTCAGACTCTTCCTCTTCGTGTCTTGTTTTCCTGTTTAAATTATTCTACAGCGTGCGGAATAGAGAGTAATCAGTAGGTGCTAAGTCGGATGAATGCATTGTCTATGTCAGCCATCTCCAAATAAGATCCTATAATTTCTATTGCGTTATGACATTAACATAGGCCTCGCATTGCCCTGGTATGTAGGCAGTTCCAAACGTAAGGGAACAAGACTCTCAAGGGTACACAAATTCCCCTTGCGAATTAAATTCCTTGTCTAAATAGAATAGATGATCGTAGCTTTCAAACGTCACCGGTAGATGAAGCCAGTTATGCCGTAGCGCTCCGAAGTCTCTGTTAAAGATGGCGGCATTGATGGATGTATGGTTGACGACTGAAGTGCGAAGTGCACCTGAGACGAAGAAAGCATCAATGTCATGGAGATGCCCCTCGTCTCCCCCATAAGAAGTTCAAAACACTGACATCCGTGAAGAAAGTTATGGTCACAGTCTTTTGGGACCACCAGGGTATGCTTCTCGTTGATTTCTATACTTCTGGAGCGACCGTGAATGCAACCACCTATTGTGCCACGCTGGACCGGTTGCACAAGGCAATCCGCATGAAACGATCGGTATGCTCTTGAAAATTGTCCTGTTGTACCATGACAACGCCCGACCGCATACGATCTCGGTTACACATGATTTGGTTCAGCGTTTCCGATGGAATCTATTGGAACACCTTCTCTACAGCCCAGATCTCGCACCAAGTGATTTTGATCTCTTCGGTCCTTCGGCAATTGGCAGGTAGACATTTCAGAACAGATGCCGAAGTTCAGGAAGCAGTCTTTAAGTGGCTCCGCGACCTGGACCCTGATTTCTTCTACGCTGGTTTCGATAGATTGGTTTACCGATGGCACAAATGCTTCCACATCCATGGTGACTATTGGAAAAGTAATATGTGCCAGTACCTTTCTACTTTTGTCTATCTCTTTGATTTCGTTGTTAAACCTTTTCTCTCAGAGGACTTGTTACCTTACTTTTTGAACCACCCTCGTAAAATAAGCCTGCTTAAAAACTAATGAAGCTAGTTCACTTCCTATGAAATTCAATCAGAACTTGAGTGAGTTCATATTATTTGCTTGTTGTTTCCCTCGGCAGCATTAGCCCGTAATTCTCAAATGGTCTCCTTTCTTTTCAATGCTTTTACCTCAAGTACCTTACAGTAATGAATAGGAACTATTTGGTTACCTTACTGAACAAATCCCGATACTTTCGTTCACTTACAGTATATTCTCTACATACAGAGAACAGTTCTATGAGGCTTTGCAGCTGGCTTCTTTTTTGAAACTCGAGCAACATGCAATGTGCTCGTCTTCGTGTTCACTTCATAATACATACTCCATGTTTTTTTCACGCAAGTAACTTCAGAAATGATTCAAATATGTAATTTTTATGGTCATAGAACAGGAATATTTTTTTCAGGAAAAATTAATTCAACTTCAACCTGAACTGTATTTATTTCTTTTCAAAAACGGAACATAAAATGTGTCATCTAAAAATGGCGAGAACTTAAGCGTATAACTATTATTAACACAGATTACGTTTCATGGATGTCTCAACTGATCAAACGCTAGGCGAAGAAAATGTATATAAAGCACGTAAAAGTTTACACAATTTAGATATGAAACCGTTTATAATGCTATTGCCATGGTTATGCAGTTGCAACGTTAAAAAGACGATATTCAAGAAAATTATGATGAGGATAAGATGTTGATAAAATTTTGGCACTTTGAAAATTTGTTAGTAAATAAAAGGAAATCAACAATAAACAAAAATAGTGACAGCAGATATTACCTTTTATGTGTGATAATAAGCAGTTTAATACATAATAATATTAACGTTTCAACAAGGGAACATTTGCCATATTCCGACATTTCCAGTTGTACAAAAATATTGTACAACATAGTTAAGTATTGTACAATATTAGCAAAACCGTATAATATTACACAGTACAGAATAATAAAGAACAATATTGTGCATTCGCCACAAAAAAAATGGGACACCTCTATAACTCAGGTCTATATTATCGCCTCTTCACTAAACTAGTGTCGATGTTAATGATTCAAGGGGACAGGTTTATTCAGATCGAAAATCTGATTAACCGAGTTAATTAGCACAGTTAATTAGCTCCTATCTCGAAATTTTTCCATTACGCCTACTGATTTAATTTTCGCTGAATGGGTTTCTTGTCATAAAATGAGCCCCGCCCCCAAAAGAAATTTTCATAGAGTTCTGATGATAATTTCGAGAGTTAAAGGGTTTTGAAAAATGGATCTTCTAATGTTAAATGAGTCATACAAACTTTTGATAACATCTCGGAAACTACTGTATGTTTCTCAAATTTCTTTTTCACTCAAGAAAACAATATAATCTTACTACAAAAAATTATAAAATAAATTCATAAATAAAATAAATTTAATATTTTAAACAAATCCTTAAACACGAGACTGAAAAAAAAGTTAATTGTACCATAGTAAAATTTTTACATGAGAGCAAAGCTGAGATACTAAAACGTAGGAATCCAAAAAATTGTGTGTATATCTGTAATAGTTTTCGAAATATTTGCAAAAAACCGTAAAATTCGCAAAGGCGAGTGGGAAGACCTGGTAACGCCCACTTGTTTAGGGACCGTATATTATCTCTTCGTGAGGCTCGAGTTTTAGCACTCATTATAAAATCGCGGTTCGAAAAATATTGTGTTTTGAGATCTGAAGACTTTAATAAAAACTGGATTCTTCTTTCTTTTCAAAAAATTTAAGAAAAATTTAATCAGTTTATATAAAATTAGCAGAATTTCAAATAAAATGTCTTTTTAGACGAAAGAATAATTAAATTGTCGAATTGCGATTATTAACAAATTATTTATACTTTATTTTCTTTTTTTCTCAAGATTTAATTATCAATGGCTAGTTGTGCAAATGATGCATATTCATGATTTTTTTAAATGAAAGTATAACATAATATTAAATTTATCATATCAATTTTCAGTTTTTATATGCTTCTCAATGATTTAAAAACATTAACTTTTAATGAACGGTGAATTTCTTTTCCAAGATTTGGGTACTGAAATAACGATAGCTATTTTATGTTCGATATTTCGAATAACGAAATGGGAAGACATATAAAAGAATTACCTAATTGTCAATCATTGTCATTTTCATTCAAATTAGGCAATAAAACACATTTTATCATCGTAAGACAATATTGAACAAAGATTACTAAAATAATATTTTGAAAAGGCAAACGTTACAGCCTTAAAACAAATATGCTAAGAAACAAAAAGCTATATTGATGTGCTTCGGATTCGAACAGAAATCTCCTGTGAGCCAAAAGCTCATATGCAAATGAATCGTTTGATTATTTTCTTGATAGTTGTTCGTTTTCTTTTTGTCTGATGATAAAACCATATACCAAATTTAATCACTCTAACCATTTTTACTTTCTCGTAAACGAAATATACAAAGAGAAAGTATTGTAATCGTCCAAAAATTCGAACTCGAGATTTTGACGAATCTCCACGTTTTAGACCTCCCCGAGTCCATAAAAACACAATTTTGGAATTATGTCTGCCTGTGAACACGATAACTCAAAAACTATTAACGCTACAGGGATGAAATTTGGTATGTGATCTTTATACATAATTTGAAGGTTTCTGTCAAATTTTGGACAAACTCCGTCTACGGGAAGTCTGTCTGTCCGGTCATGTGAACACTATAACTCAAAAACTTGAGCCAGATGGATAAAATTTGTTACGCAGTTTTATCATCATGAATGTAGGTCCGTATCAAAGTTTGGACCAAATCCGTCGAATGGTTGATGGTCTGTCCGTCTGTCGGCCTGTATAATCGCATACTTGTAAAAATTATATCTTTTAAACCCTTTGGCTTAAATAAATAAAAAATGGTATGACGATTGGTAACATTAATTATAGATATGTGCCCAAATTTCGTTCCAATCGGTTGAAAAAAGGGCTTTCAAATTGCATATTCAATTTATTTATTCTGATTCTCCATGCGCATGCGTACTGGTAGCAATCTCTGTGCACGCGGAAGGATTACGTCACTTTGTCCTTGAGCCGGCAAGAACGGAAGTATGTGATAGATGCATTTTAATCGGTACACATCTCTTTGAAATTGATTCTTTACCTAAATATTTTACAATCACTATAATCTACAATGAAAAACCTTCTGATAGTCATTGGATTCTGGGTTACAGTAGGTCCGAATTTTTTATCCACGCGGGGGGAGGGGAACAGCACATTTTGGGGGAAGTATACGAGAAAGTTTAGGGGAGACCACTCCAGTTGGTTGAGTCATGGTGTCCACATACAGGTCAGACAGATAAATAGAAAGACTACCCTTCGACGAATTTCCTCCAAAACTTGATTTAAAATCTAAAACTTTGGTGTAAAGATCATATACCAATTTTCATCCTTCTAACTCGTTCCGTTTATGATTTATCGCGTTCGGAAACAGATGGATCTAATTCTAAAAATTTTTTTTCGGCTTCAAGGTGGTCTAAAATGTGAAGATTCACTAAAATCACCAGATCCCATTATTTGCCGATTACAATGCTTTGTCTTGTATACTAGAAATAAAAATGTTAACTCCAAATAGTGTTTCATCAGCATAAATATCACTCGTACGCATTTCTTTCAATCAGATAAAGTCAGCTGAATTTTCTCTGGCAAATTAAGATTCATTTCCGTAATTTAAAACTCAAACATTTGTCTACTCTGTTGATCAAATTAAAAACCAAAAGTGTAATATCCTTATTATTAACCAAAACAACTGTTTCAGATTAATGAATTTCTTACCTGATTAGCAATCGTTCCTGCCTGAAAATACAATCACCTCCTTATAGATAATTCATTGACTAAAAATTGTTGAATATATAATTCATACCTTTGCTTTTCCGTTATGTATAATGTGTATGTTAACTGTTGTTGTAACTGTGCATGTGCTTAATATTTAAATTTAAGTAGCACGGACTTAGTTCATTGATTTTAATTTTTGGTAGCTGTATATATTTTGATTTTGTTGTTAAATAAATTATTTAAATTACTTCGAATCTCTATTTCTCTCATGGAAATCATAATCTCAAGTCTAATAATCGTAATCGTTTCTGCTTGAAAATATAATCACCTGCTTATAGATAAATTAATTGGCTAAAAAATGTCAGTAAATGTCTTCGTTTCTCACCAGTGAGCTAAAGCTTCGTTTAAAAACATCGAAATCAGTGAATTTCAATCATAACAAATAAATGAGTGTTAATAAATTGCCTCTAGAACTGGTTCAAATGCCTTTATAGCGGAATGCTGGATTATGGAATAATTAAAAAAGTAAGAAAATGCTCAAAATTAAATAAAATATTTTGAATTTGAAAAATGATTTTCCTATTGAAGATCAATCTGAATCGTGTTTCATTAATTTTCCAAAATTTCACTGTAAAGACTGAATGAAAAGGTTTTCTTGCTACTGACGAGTTAAGATTTACTTAATATACCGTCTTTAGTGGGTTGGCTCCATTCAGGCGGAGTTTTTAGCAAACAAAATTTGTTTTATCTGAGGAAGTATTGCGAATTTAAGAACGAAATTTGATACACATATAGAAAAAGGCATATCGAATTTAATTATGTAAAAATCTTGTCTTCCGTAATGGAAAAATTTTGAGATAGCAGATAAATAACTATGTTAATTAATTCGGTTTGTCGATCTGAATAAACGTATCCCCTTGAGTAATTAACGGCGACATTAGTTTTGTGAAGATCCTATAATATATACTTGAGTAACAGGAACATCCTTTTTTTAACGACTGTACAATATCGTAAAAGATGCTTTGCGATATCGTTCTGAGATTCGTTATATCCATTTCACCAAGAAGTGATCAGTTTAAGAAACATCAACATTCCTTACCTGCAACTTTTCATATCCTTGCACCTATTCTGTTCATTGTCTACATGAACGTCCCAAATGGAGTCTAGTAACTGTCCAAGTCATTTAACATCTAATTCAATGTTGTCGGTGCCACTTTCACTTTTTTTTTATCCCCCCCCCCAAAAAAAAAGTATGCATTCGATCTCAACATTAAAACGGTCAGGTGTTTTTTTCTGGACAGTGATGGGGTGGGTGGGCGAAACGCACGGCCTCTGGGATCACAATCTTTAACTTCTGGAAAGAATTTTTATTTAGTTTAAACCTTATTAGAAGTTGATTTAAACCTGGATATTTAAATACCGAGCGAGGGAATGGATTATGCTAAAAGAAATAATTTATTAGCCACATCATAACCTTGGATGCCTCATTCATTCAACCACTCTGTATACGTTAATACATCTTTCACGTCATGATAAGAATAATAGCTGGAAATAAAGTTTAATATTTTTTTATGTTTCTTCTCGTATTTTACATCCAAAAGAATGTCACCTGACTTAAAACATGCCAATATAAAGAATTACAAAATGCGAACCATAATCTTTGAGCTTACGGGATATATTTCATAATGTAATAATGTCGTAAGTGATATAGTTTACAGATTTCACAAAAACAATTACGCATATAAAAAGAAAGTAAAATTCATTACGATATTACCAAAGATTATGAAAAAATAATCAGAATCTTCATTCCTTAAGTTTCAACAATTTAATAGGAACACACATTAGATATTTGTATATGCAAGGAAAACGGTTTAAATTTCATTGCAACAATGAAAAGTATTGTTGTAAATTATGCATAAAGATATTTCTGAAAATTTGCTAAAATTAGGGCAAAAATTGGATGAAAACTACATTGATATCGTTAAAAAAATAATTTTTAAAATGCCGAAGACGTGTAAGAATTATTTTTGAGCGATGATATTTTTGAAAGTTACCCGCAAAAAATGCAAAAAAATGTTTCATTTTTAATTAATTAAAATTCTAATTTAAATTTCATTCACATTCCAAATCACATTTGCGACTAATTTGGTAGCCTTAGGTGCAACCGTCTGTATTGTGGAGCGCCAACACACACACATTCGCTTTTATTATTAGTAGGCATACATACATTGAAGAGCCCAGAGAACTCGTTCAGCTTTCATGGAGTGTGTTGTGTTTTGCTTTCGCTCGTCAAAAAGTTGGAATTTTTTGTATTTTCATCTACTTACAGCTCTTGAATTTTGTTGTCGTCTATCCAGGAGTGATAGAACTTTATTCCGGTAAAAGAATTTCGTTAAACTATTGTTTGGTTTTGATTCTGTGAACTTTCATATATTCTACTTTGAGTTGACGCCCACTTTTGGTCGTCCATCTTGGTTATATTTACCTCTGTGCTGTGCGCATGTCATAAACATTGAACTGATTCTTTTCGTCGTTCTTTTCAAGTTGTACGGTTCGACATTTCATTACCTTTGCTTTGATCAGTTCGGGTGAATCCGATTGATTGATTTCTTCAAACTATTATATAATTTTTTTTAACATCTTGCCCACGTCATACTATGTCTGCTCTTATTCTGGACTTACTTGTTTGATTGAACTCTACTGCTTTGATTATTTATTAAATCTCGAAGGCTATCGAAGAAGAGAACTTGTCTCTACACGACAGTGGTGACTCTCAACTTTAAAAAAACCTTTGTTTTGAGTTTGAATATACAATTAAATTTTCAAGATTTATGCAAATTTTACTTTAATTGTCAGTGCTCTATATTATCAGCACCATGGCAGCCAATTAATTTGGTTAATTTACAAAAAACCCAAATTGGAGTTAGTTCTAACCGCCACACAAACATTGTCAGAAACATCGGTGACGATCTTTTATTGATCGTCACTCGGTCTTTTTCCTCCTCTTTGGCTTGTGATTATGAGTGATAAAAAAGCTCCCCCAGATAAATCAAGTGCGACTGATCGACCATTGGAACCAGGGGATCGGAGTCTCTGAATTCTAAGTTAAATGATACACAGAGTGTTCCTAAAACTATCGATCAGAATGATCCCTTTGAGGCTGAGACTCCTGAATTTCAGGGCTTGTTGGAGAAAGCTATGGAGCTAGAAATGGAAATCCAGACTGGTATTGCCTCTTCAAAAGCAACCGGTCCCAAACAGGCCGAAATAAGAGAACCGTTGAAAGAAATGATGAAAATAGTTGTTCAGCACCAGGTTATGATTGGTCATTTGATGGGTCGTTTATCAACTGAAACAAGAGAAAGGATTCCCACTTTTGCAGAGGTGGCCTCCACTCCAATTGGACCCCCTTCTAAAGCTAGAGCTCTCTCAAGATCTAGACAGCTTAGGGAGCACAATGTTATGATTTATCCTAAGGAAGAAGGTTCTTCTACTGAGCAGACTAAGAGAATAATACAGTCCAAGGTTATTCCTCCGCAACTCGATGTTAAAGTAAACAATGTGAAGAACATTGGAAAAGGAGGAATAATTATAAACTCACCAACGTCTGAAGATTTCGACAAATTGATCTTGGAGTTCCAGCGAAAAGACGAGATCAGAGAAAAATTTGAGATCACTAAACCTAAACTAAAAGATCCTAGCATTATTATTTTTAATGTCAATGAAGATCTTACTAAAGAAGCTTTTATTGAGGGATCTAAAAATCAAAATGATGAGCTGGCAGAAGCTAATTCGATCGTTAGAACGTCTTATAAGAGCAGATTTGGAAAAATTGGATTCTATCTATGAACCCTGAGGCTTTTAAATTAATAATCAAGAAATCAAGGATAACTTTGAACTGGAGTAGGCTAACTTTTAAAGAGAACTTTATAATCTTACAATGCTTCAAATGCGCCAGATATGGCCATACAGCAGTAAAATGTAGGGATGAGGAATTCAGAGATGGCGATGTGTGCCTACGTTGTGGTACCAAAGGGCACAAAGAGAGTGAATGCCAAGCTCCTCCAAAATGTATAAATTGTTTTTTACATAATGCCAAATTTAAGACGACAAATAATAGAGATCATTCTGCCCGTTCAAATATATGCAAAATTAGAGATAAAAATTGAGCTTCTAATTTCCAGGACTAATTATGGCCAGTAGTTCCCTTTCTTTTGTTTTTCGCGGAGCTCATCTTAATTTGAAATATTGTCGTCGTGCTAATTTACAACTTTCTCAATATATTTTACGATTAGGAAATGATTTTTGTTCAGGTAATGATCCTTAGAGTTGGGAAGACAAAGTTACTGAATTCCCCTCTTTTCGTAAATTCTTTCATTCTTTTAAACTATTAGCTGGTTTCATAGTTACCAATCCGGATTATTTGGTACTTCTGATTCTGGTATCGCCGAAACCTGTTGCCTTGAAAATATCAGTTAATAAAGAGGAAAGGCTTTTCATCTCCATGTACTGTCCCCCTTCCCATGATTTTGGCGAAGACCTGGACAACTTGATTTTTATCTTGCTCCAAAACCACTATATTAATATATTTATCCTCGGAGACTCTAATGCGAAATCTCCGATTTGGGGACCGACCCAATCGGACAAGAGAGGTGATAGATTAACAGAACTTACTGATCAATTTGACTTGACCGTCGTCAATGACAATAACTCCTTACCAATCTTTGTAGGACCTATGGAGAAAAGCTGGATTGATGTTATGCTAATTAAGAATTTTGGTCTTGATAGGGTCTTAGACTGGACAATTGACGACAGAATTATGTTCAGCGACCACCAGATCATGGATTTTTCTCTTACATTTGATTCAATTGATAGGAATTTTAAAACAGCAAAATGGACCTTGGACAGTGTTGATTCCTTTGATTTCAAAATGTGTCTCAATAATTTTCTTGATAAGTGTACTGACCAAAATATTGACTTTGAAAAAAGTATCGAATACATCCAGTCTGGATTGATAGAGATTTGTTCAAAGACAAAAAGAAAGATTAAAAATAAGGCTAAAAAAGATGCTGTTTGGTGGAATATAGATTTAGAGAGCCAGAGAATCAAAACCCGCGCACTTAGACGTAGGTTTCAGTCAACTAGAGACTTAATCCTCCGAAATAAAAGACAAGTCAGTTACATATTTGAATTATCAAAATATACAAGATCGATTCTCGAAGCTAAAAAGAATTCGTTTAGAAATTTCTTAAAAAGCATCATTAAAACAAATACTTTTGATTCTTTCTACCGATTAATTAAAGACAATTTCACCCTTTTTAGAGACTTAAAGTGCATTGAGTTAGGAGATGGAAGCTTCACTACCACTTTTAAACAAAGCATGCAGATTATCCTCTTTCATCATTTTCCCCCATTGGATCATTTTCAACCTCGTTTCGTTTCTATAAATGATAATTTTCCAAATATCTCCCCAGAGTAGGTAAGAATGGCCATGAAAGATATTAGTCCAAATAAAGCACCAGGATCCGATAGCTTGACACATGGTATAGTGAGAGAAATGATTTTAACCGATTTTGACCTTTTTACAGAAAATTTTTAACACATGTTTCAAAAGAGGCATTTTTCCAAGCTGTTAGAAATTAACAAAAGTTGCACTCATTCTCAAAGAGGGGAAAGACTTAAGTCAACCATCTTCTTACAGACCAATCTGTTTGTTGCCCATTTGGGGATTCACAACTCAAAGACTTGTTTATGAATTGGAAACTAGCCAGAAACTCCATCGCAATCAGTATGGTTTTAGAAACGTAAGAAGTACAGCCTTGGCTATGGACGATTTCCTTGAATATATCAAAAACACTAAGTCTCGTAAACTGATTCCTTTTGCACTGTCTCTTGACATGTCTAACGCTTTTAATTCAGTAAACTGGGGAGACATTATTGATTGTTTGATCGAGTATGGGATTTCACCCTACTTGGTTGATATCATTAGAGACTTTCTTTTCGATAGGAAAATTGTCGATAGAGAAAATGACATTGAATATCACTATTCAAAAGGTATTCCGCAAGGCTCCTCTCGGACCTATGCTTTGGCTTGTCATCGCAGACAGGCTTCTCAGAAGACTTGAGGCCCTTGAGGACAAATTTCTTGATCTCCATTGCACTATGTTTGTGAATGACATCTTGCTTTTGTCAGCTGAAACGGCGTCTTACAAATTCACTTGTAATTTGGAAACACCAATTAGAGTCATTGAGACTTGGGCTAATGATTTCAGGCTGGCTATCAACCCTACTAAGTCCGAGTTCATCATTTTTCCGATAAAGAGGGAAATTACACATATACCGAGATTAAAAATTAATGGTAAAAATATTAAATATGTTAAAATTTTAAAATATCTAGGTGTTTCATTTGATACCAGATTTAATTGGCTCTCTCATTTTGATGAAATTAAATTAAAGGTTCTTAATTTACAGAGCAAGATTAATTGCTTATCCAGAGCACCATGGGAGGCTGGTCCCCATATTATTAAAGAAACCTATAAAGTGGCTATTGAGAAATTAATACTTTATGGATCTGAAATTTGGTTTGATGGGACAGTAAGGTGTAAAAAGAAGTTTTTACAAATCCAAAAACTTGCTCTATTAAAAATTGCCAAAACATATACTACATTTTCCACTGAAGCGTTACAAATTTTGGCTGGCTGTGAACCACTTGATCTTCTTGCCGAGAGAATTCATCTGAAAATGTTTAATAAAGAATTTAGAGTCGCAATTGGCTCAAGAGATTATCTATGATCTGATTTTGAACATGTCAATCCATTTGAATTCCCACCATGGGACTTTTCTCCCTTCTTTTGGATGCGATATACCATTTAAAGATTCCAAAAATATTTTTACAGGCGGTTCGAAGCTTGATGCTAGAGTCGGAAGTGGAGTGGTCTGTTTAGACCAAAAAGATGATGTTCTACGGCAGTGCGAAATTCGGCTAAATGATAAGGCCACGGTTTTTCTCGCTGAGGCATTTTCTATCTTGACCGCTCTACAAAGAATACGAGATGATGAAAAAATTAGGATCTATACTGATTCCCAATCTGTCCTTCAAGCACTGGAATCGTCTCGGTTTCAATCTAATATCATTTTAGACATTAAAAAGATGTTAAGACATAAGAAACATGTAGAGTTCTTTTGGGTTAAGGCCCACGTCGGGATTTATGGTAATGAATTGGCAGATGTCGCGGCAAAAAATACTACCAGAAGAGAAGCTGTTGATCAGGTTTTAGGAATCCCAAAATCTTGGCTTCAATATAATTTAAAACAAGACACCCTTCTTAAATGGCAGAAAAGATGAGAGTCTTCCCCTAAATCCAGATTTCTCTATGGTCTCATGTCAACTGTCAACACCAAGAGATACTATGGCGATTTTTTCTTGAATCAAATTCTAACCACTCATGGATGTTTCCCACAGCGTCAACACAATTTTTTTGGGAAGTCTCCCTCTTGTATCTGCGGCACAGATTATGGTACAGTTTCTCACTATATTTTTGGCTGTCCAAGATATCTTCTCACAAAATCAAGGTTCTTTCCATCGGGTTTTTCTTCAATGAGTATTCTCGAACTGGTTAATCATCATTCAGCCCAAATCGGACTCAGGTTGATCGTTCAGGACGTCCTGGAACTCTCTCTTCCTCAATTGTAATTTCTTCATTGTTTATTTGTAACCTCTCAACTTTTCAATTTTGTGTCAATACAACAGTGTCGGTTTTAAAATTTTTCAATTTTGTATTGAGCCTGCTCTTATGGTTAAATGTTCAAGATTTATGCAAATTATGTCTTCATTAACAATGTTTTATATTATCAACATCATGGTAACTAATTAATTTGGTTAATTTATAAAAAGCTCAAATTGGAGTTAGTTCCAACCGCCACATGAACATCGTCGGTAACATCGGCGACGATCTTTTGCTGACTGTTATGTGATCTATCTCTTTTGTTCGGCATGAGATTATGGCTGACAGAGAAACTCCAGATAAATTAACAGAGACTGACCAATTATTGGAACTAGGAGGATCTGTCTTTGAATTCTAAACTCAATGATATTTTGAGTGCTCCTAACATATACGATCAGAATGATCGTGTTGAGGGTGAGATTCCTGAAATCCAGAGCTCGTTGGAAAAGGTTATGGAATTAGAGATGGAAATCTAATCTGCCATTGTTTCTTCAAAGGCAACCGGTCTAAAATAGACGTTTTCCAGCTTTTTCAAGATTATGTGTTTAAATGTTCTGTGTTTTGAAATTTTGTTAGATTGTTATTTATTGTACTTTATTTTTTTAGAACATAGGGACATGTTATTTTTGAACAATAATTTTTGAACGCGTCTCTTTTTAATATGCCATGTACCTTTGTTCAATAAAATGTGACATTGTTTTAAGTATTTTTTATTTATTATAGCATCTTGTTTCATAACCATATAAAGGTGTTTACCCCCCCCCGCCCCGGGCGCGCGGGGAAAAATTCTGATAAATTATCTTCACAAATGAATTTTCTCTGTGGAAATTACATTCTAGCAATATTTCTTTATCTTGAAGAATTAATGTGTATTTATTAAAAACTGTTGAAGTTTTAAAATATTCTGAAAGTGATAGTATAATAGTAACTAAAGCAACAAATATAATTTCTTGCAGAGTTTAAGAAAATTACAAGTGAATTAATTACGTATATTCTATCAATTTTAGTATTTTGAATAATAATGAATGTGAATTTATTAAAAATTAATTTATTGTTGAAGTTTCAAAATATTTTGAAAGAAATAGCATAATATTAACTAAAACAACAAATTTAATTTCTTACAGAGTGTAAGAAAATCACAATTCAATTTCTTTTATGGAAATTACGTTTTATCACTTTTTGTGTCTTGAATAATATTGAATGTGAATTTATAAAAAATTAATTTATCGTTGAAGTTTTAATATGTTCTGAAAGAGTAATATTATCTAATTCAATAAAAATTAATTTCCTATTGGTTTAAAAAATTTATGATCTGAAAGAACTTTTCTTCAAAAAAGGATAAATGAAATTATTAATATGAAAGAAACTTTAATCTTCTTAAATTATACATTCACACGTTATTAGTTATTGGTACCCTAGAAAACAGGCAAATCAATTTTTTAATGTTTTGAATGATATTCCAAATTTACTTTTAATTTCTGTATTAAAGAAAAAGTCAATTTAGTCAGATTTAAAATAATTATATAAACAATAATAATTGGCATTATTATTAAAATAATAAAAGTTTTAAATTAACAATATATATAAAAAAATTATCTATTCATAAATTTAATAATCGTCGAAAAACGAGTTGAAAATATAAACACCAAATTATTGTTTACATCGTTGTCATGACGATAGGAAACGGCTCCGTTTCCTTCGCGTCACAATGACGTCACGGTGACGTCTTCCAATTAGTTCTCAGTGCCCAATAGAGATGGCGTACTGTCTATGTGAAGCGCAATGTTAAAAAAGTTGCCATTACGATCTATGGGAGTGAGACCTCTGATTTTTCTTCTCTGTGGTAAATTAGTTCAAAGTCTAACCGTTGCCTAGCATCGGAGTAGCTATAAATTTGCGTTATTTCCAAATCGTCTGCACGTAATTAAAGTTATTAAACATTAAATAATTAATAAAAATTAAAGGAAAATTGTTACAGAAAATACGTACAATTTTGAACTTTAAGATGCTATAAAAATAATGTTTATCGGACAATTTGTTCCGAAGTTACAGCTGAAAAAAGGATTACGTAATAATTGATTTTAGAAATAATATATTCCACATGTTTTCGCATTCCTGAAGGATCACGTGATAGTTGATTGAAAAATAAAACAATATTCATCGCGAATCGCGGAGTCAATGGGCTTTCTTTGTTAATTATTTAATTTTTATCTGTAGTCAAAAATAATTAATTTAACGTGATTTCACCTACCCTATGTCCGTTCCTGGGTTTCAAGCTACAACTCTGCCAATTTTCATCCAAATCGGTTTGGTAGTTTTGCCGTGAAAGCGTAACAAACAGACAGACACACTTTCACATTTATTATATTATTATTAAGTATATGGATATTAATAAAAATAAGAAAAATTTTCAAAAATAAAGGTGAATTAATTCAAAGTCTAACTGCTGCCTATCAACGGAGTAGCTATAAATCTTCGTTATTTCAAAATCGTCTGCACGTAATTGAAAATTATTGAACTTTAAAAAATTTATAACAATCGAAGGGAAAAATGTCACAGAAATAAAACTGATATCATTGAAAAGGTAAAATTTTGAACTTTAAGATGGTATAAAAATATTTTTGTCGGACAATTTGCTCTGAAGTTACGGCGGAAAAACGATTTCGGTTAATTTCTAATTAACTGCCTGTTTAATTAACTTTTGGTCTTAGAAAAGTTCATAAGTGTGTTCCCCTTGTCTTAAATAATAAGTGTACAAAAGTTGGTTGAAAACAGTCCATTGGTTTAGGAGGAGATGTGGGACATAGCCACACACCCACATACCCACAATGAACTTTATTTATATTAAGATTAAAAGGATTAAGGATAAAACAATTTCTTCATTTCAGTGGCGCCATCTATATTTGAAAAATTAAGACATATTGCAATAACCATAGTATTGCAGAAAACCAAACCGGATTAAAATAAAATGTGAAAAATTAAGATAGAAAAGCAGTGCTACAAAATTACCAAAAAGAGAAAAAGGCATATAGAAGAGAATAAAAGCAAATAAAGATATTTGCACACAGGTTGTTTCGATTCAAGAAGAATTTTTAACAAACGAAATTAGTTTTGTCTCAAGAACCATTACGAATTTCGGAACGAAATTCGATAAAAAGAAACGATAACAACAAGTGGGCGGATGTTCGGTGCAAACAACTGACAGCAATGGTAAAATCCGAGCCTCTGTATTTTTACTTTTTGTTTAAAAACTGTGCACCTTACTTTTTCCATTCTAGTACTATGTAAAAGTTCATTGATGATGCGTCTATAAATAAATGTACATTTGTAATTTTTTTAAATTTGTGTTATTTCTTGGTTGAAGCTGCTTTGCGTTGAGCCTTGCGCTCAGATGTGCACTCATTTAACTCTCGCGAATTATAATTTGAAGCAGTTGCGCCTTTTTCATGTGCGCTTATTGGTACGATAGAAATAGGCATGCCGGAATGAATTATTGAAAAAGTCACAGTTATAATAATTGTACGGTTAATTAGTTACGGTTACTGAACGGTTATAAATATTATACGGTTATTTATACGTTTAAACCATTCCTCTCGATTCATTTCCATCGACACTAGTTTTGTGAAGATGCGATAGTAAATACTTGCGCTTTATAAGTACCACAATATTTTTGCTAACGACTCTACAATTGTTGCACATAACTTAGCAATTGTGATTGTGCATGTGGAGGATGTTATTGTATTTGAATACTACATGATTACAAATACACCCCAGGTAATACCTTATTTATCAGATAGTTTTCACCCCCCTTATACCTTAAAGCTAATAATTAAAGGTTCTTAGAGTAAAGCAGGGATTTTATTAATGGTGAGGTTATTTTTGATGAGCTTAATTTGATTTTTCGCTGGATTATTTCGCTACATGTTTCATTAATTTTTATTATTTAATTTATAATAGAGTTTCTGTAAGTAGTATAGAACACCGCCATCATACCCCTTGCCAGTAATTACTATGGCTACTGAATGGTTGAATGGGTATGAAAACGTCACCTTTATTAAGGATCACAAAAAAATTACAGATAAGCTATTTAAAGTGCCGAGGTTACACAGATAAAAAAATACATTTCATGCGCAATGAAAATAAAAATACGCAAACAAACAGTAGTAAATAGTATAGGATATATTATAATTCCAGAAAATATATCTATTAACGTTCAATTTAAATTCTTTTCTTTTGTCGTAAATATATATTTTTGTAGTGAGTTTTTCGCAATCAATAATAAATTCTAGAAAAAAATATTGGATTTTGATAGTTACTGGTTTTGATTGATTTCAGTTCATTTGATTAAATATCATTACTAAAAGAACTGAAATTCTTGTAGATAAATATAATGAGATCATGAATATAATGAAATATATCTAAAAGCCGAATTAAAATATAATACGAAAGTTCTTTCAAAAAACAGTGGAGATGGATAGGTAGTTCCATGTGGGATGCCTTTAATTTGTTGGAACATATTTTCTCTGTTGAAAATATTGAAAATAAAGTTATTCTGGATTCAGTGGTTTGCAGGGTCTTTTAATTAAGTTTGTGGGATGTTTTCAAAATTTTTTTAGATCATAGAAATAGTTCGTTACTTGATATATTCGAATTTCTTGATAATAACAAAATTGATACAAAGAAATTTGTGAATTCCAAACTACCACAGGCTTCCTATTAGATAAATTACAAAATCTTTTAAGAGTATTTGTAGCAATTTTGCAGATTATAATATCTTAGCTAAGACAATTTTATGATTTGGAGAATGTTGGACACGGAAACTCAATATTTATTATTAATTCAATATTAATATTATCCAATTGCAATATTTTTATGGGATATAATACGACATAAATGATTGGACGAAAGTGCACGATAAATCATACCAACCTAAACAGCAGTTTTCCGTATAAGCAGATTTAAAGCATTTCGATGTTTTATTTTCGAATGACAGAATTAGTGTTAACTGTTACTAATAAAAACTCACCTACGCAATTTCCATTGACTTCAAAATATCCTGGGTTGCAAAAACAAGTTTTTTCTGAACTCCAAAATCCCGTTTGTATCCATATACAACTTTTATTAGGCCCGCATTCACAAGCTGAAAGCGCAAATGAAATTTCAAAAATGTTAATTTAATAGTATACAATAAGACTTTTCAATGCACTGAGTTTAAGAAACATTTATTGAAAGTAACACATTTTGTAGCTATAGAGCACTGTTTAAATTTAAATGAGGGCTGCTAATTACGATGTCAAAAAAAGTTTTCTCACTTCAATAACCTCAAAGTTTCTATTGTATGCCTTCCATTAAATTACAGGTCTGCGAGCAAATACAATTAAGATCCGTACATGTGCAAAAATGCTCAAGAGAATAACGATATTAAACAATTAAAATGAAAAGTGAATCATAAAATTATGAAAGCTGATTTATTTTCCAAAATAAATATATTATAATACATTCTGAAACACCATTTCTCCATTTGTAGCATGGATTTTATAAAAATTATTATAAAAATCTGATTTTTAAAAGAAAAATTTTAAAATGAGATTTAAATTAAAATTTCAAAATAAAAGAAAAGAAATTGCAGAATTTCTATTGATTGAAGTATTTTCTATGCTGATAAAAAGTTGAAATTGGGTACCTTTGCACCAGGATTTGGTGTAATTGCCATATCCAGGTGGACACTTGCAAATATCATTTCCGCCCTCGTTTACACATTTTCCATTTCTACAAGTGCAATCTGTAAAGGAAAGCAATTGCAGTGAAGTATTAGAATTAGACAAAGTTGACACATTTAAATCTTCTGCCAAATCTAGAATTTAAAAAAAAAAATGCAGTTTTAAGAAACCGTGGCCAAAATTAGAAAGCAATTCCGGCATATTATAAGAATCAAAAATAAAACGCAAACGCCCTCTAGAGGTAGCAGACGGCATTTAAAAACACAGGTACATCGACGATACAGAAGAATCTTTCTACAACACTTAATGTAGGAACAATACTACTACAGAAGATGCTCAAAGTTTTTGCCAGATGCATTGATACATACTTTACATCGACGCTGCACGGAATGAAGTAACTTCTTAAAAAAACGAGGCATATTTCGAACACATCATGACCTTTGAAAGAATTTTCCTACTAAGTCTCTTTGCTACGGAACAGGCGTTTAGTGCTCGAGTCCTTTTAAAAATTCTTTAAAGATAAAAATCTGAAGGACACATCTGGTAATAGCGGTGACCACGCGACTGGTTCGACACAATCAATCCAGGAAACGTAGCTTTCAGATTTATTCGGGCTTGTCTGCTGAAATGTGGAGAGTGAAGCTGAGGAGAGGAGCTGAAATGTGATCAAAACGGAGACACAGGAAGAGCATTAAGCATTACTGGAAAAGTTAGGGATTGCTTTACGTATGAGTGGCTAACAACTCCCTCTAGAGTCTCCAGATGGCGTTTGCACACGTGTGTTCCTATGTGATTTTGTATTCTTATCGTATGCCTGAATTGCCTTTTCATTTTGGCAGCGTATTTTTGAAGAGCCTTGTATATACGACGCCGATTGCTCCTAAACAGAAGAACACTTTTTCGAATTTTCTGCTTTTATTTCCGTAATTTGTGTTTGTGTTAATGCAATTGTTCAGATTTTGTTTATTATAATGGGGTAGCAGAAAAATGTGAATGACTTTGGATTTGCGAATTTTTTCGAATATTTTCCGAAAGTCTGGATGGATTTTCCTTGAACTTCGACCATGAACAAAATAGGCTTAAACTCACAATTTACATTGAAGATTCGATACGAGGACATTTAGTTGACTGAATAGAAATTGATGAAGACGAAGGAGGATTTTGGCTCACCCTGCTTTACAGAAAGCTGATAATGTTTTGCAAAATTCATCAGTGCTTTTGTTTGTTGTTCACATTGCTTACATGAATTTTCGTAAATAGTTATTGAGGTTTTCTCAAAAAACTCAAAATTTAATCGGATGCTTTTTGCATCCGTATGCAGAGTTTTAAACCAAATTATATGAAACTTGCAGAATAGTTGAAAATGAAGCATTGTGTTAAAATCTGAGGTAAATACCTTGAATATTAAAGAAAATATGAGCATATGTAGTAAATAATATTTTACTGCGCATTTGTAAAACGTAGCGAACTTTTTCTTTCATAACTTCAAAGGCAGATATATAGGATAACTTGCATAAAACCTTCAGTTAACTACCGTTAAAATATCGACTTTCAGTTTATTTTAAATGCCATCTGCTGTGTAACCTTATTCCTATGTGATTTTGGATGCTTGTCATATACTTGAACTACCTTTAAAGATTGCGCACGTATTTTTGAATCATCCCGCATGAAATGGGGTGACAAAAAAATGCGAACACATTAGATTTCCAAATTTTTACGAATAACTTATGAAAGGCTCAATGTATTTTCCTTGAACTTCGAACATTCAAAGAATATTCATAAACTCACAATTTGCATTGAAGATTCGGTCACGAGGATATTTAGGGGACTGACCAGAAAATGATAAAGACGAAAGAGGATTTTGGCTCACTCCACTTCACAAAAAGTTGATAGTGATTTGCAATATTCATGAATGGTTTTGTTCTCAATGCTTATATGCATTTTCGTAAAAAAGCACGTATATATTCTGGAAGTTATACAGGTTTTCTTAAAAATCCCAAATTTTACAGGATGTTGTTTGCTAATAATATGCAGAGTTTTTAACCAAATTACACGAAACTAACAAAATGAGTGACAATAAAGCATCAAAACATTCGAAACATTGTGTTAAAATCAGAAGTAAATACTTTGAAAATTCGATAAAATATGAGTATATAATTTTTAATGCGCATATGCAAATTATAGTGTAATTTTTCTTTTATAATTCTTCTATTTTGGAAGTCAAATATGTAGTGCAGATTATATTGTTACAAAAATCGTCTGATTGGTGTGCGTGAATGCAATCCAACAAGGAGGATAATAAAAAAAAGATAAATCTTTGTTCCAGTAAGACAGCAGCAAAACACTAACGTAGAACCGGTAACAAAAATGAACAGCACTTGTAGAAATTAATAACAGAGATCACCAGCAAATCTCAGTCACAGCACTTTCAATTGTTCTCAAATGCCTCTCAGTTCACCAGCTTCGCTTCTGTACAAACTCCAACTGATTCACTCGAGGTTTGAGAGCTTGCTTTTTATATCTTTTCAACAGGAAGTGATGTCAAATAGTAATCTCTAGAAGGTGCTTGATATTTCCCGCACCTAGTTGAGCTAGGACAAAAGTCCATGGATTTTCTCGAAGTTTCTTTCGTCGAAAAAATTGTCTCCAAGTTTGTCGTCAAGGTCGGAGTTCATTGGCTTTGATCCCAGTATTACCTCTGTAAAATTATCTTTTCTTTCATAAAATTAGCATGCTTGGGAAGCAACTTTCTATGTTCGTGACAATATAAAAATTGCTGTCGAACAGCGAGTAGAATTTCTCTTGGTGTCTAAGGGATACAAAGTGATGAGGGTTTATCCACAAATTGATATTTCTTAAATTTGCATCTTTGAATACTAATCGTCGAAATGCAACTTAAATAATGTATTTAACTTATAAGTATACATGGGTATTCAGGACACTCGATTTTCACAGAATTTCAATATTACTGTTCGAAGATTCAAGTTTAAAAAATATCAATTTGTCGCAAAAACCTCATCATTTATCTTCTCTTAGACAATAATGAAAGGTTAGCTCTCTGCAATGCCGATATCTTTCTGAATCTTAACGGTATTTAACTGGACTTTTTATATAAGTTGCCATATATTTTTGGCTTTGTAGTTATGAAAGAAAAACTACGATACGTCTCGCACATACGCAGAAAAAATTATTTACTACAAATACTCATATTTTCCTTAAAATTCAAAAATATTTACTTCTAATTTCAATACAGTGTTTAATTGCTATATTGTCACCGATTATGTAAGTTTCGTATAATTTGTTTGAAAACTATGCATATTGCAAGTAAAAGATATCCGGATTTTTTCAGAAAACCTAGTCGGTCTCCTAAATGCCCTCGTGACCGAATCTTCGATGTAAGGTGAGAGTTTAAGCCTTTATATAGTTGAAATTCAAGGAAAATCCATTGAGCCCTTCGGAAGATATTCGGAAAAATCTAGAAATCCAAAGGTGTTTACAGTTTTCTTTCACCCCTCCTGTGAGTGTTATTGGATTATAGATAGCTGCAGAATCAAATGCTGTTATAATCCTTTTAAAGTAGATTTTTTCTGAAAAGTGATGCTTTCGGTAATATTTCTGTCAATTCACCATTAACATTGGTTTAATTATATGCGCTTATTGTCAGTGTAAACATAGAGATCGAAAAAAAGCATTTTTGGTAATTAATGCTTTTTTATTACTACAAAGGAAAGAATGCTTTTCAAGCCACTGAAAAGGTATAAGCTCTATACGGATACAATGACGGGCTACGATGGATTTGTCAAATTCAGACGGGCCAAATTTCACGTTTCGGACCAGAAACTGCCCGGTAGGCTATCCGCGGGTGATGACTGCCAAATCAGACACAGATCGATCTCAAACAATCAACAAATTACCACTCGCTATACAGCAGAGTATCAATGAGTTGAACTCGACCATTTACAAACATTTTATATGAGTTGGGTTTGGTAGTCGTCTTGATGTTTGGGTACCCCACAAAGAAAGAGAAAACTGTAAAATTGATCGTACTTTCAAAGTGCGATTTAATGCATCAACACAACGAAATCGTTCCATATATTAAACGGGCCAGAAGAAATAGATCATCTATAATAATGGTGAGTAAAAATGATCATGGTGGTATTCGATGGTGACATTGGAAGGATATTTATTGCTTATTACGAACTGCCGTCCGATAACCAAATAATTAATTCTGTTAAGCCAGATAGACAGTTTGAAGCAAGCTATTGAATGGAAGTATCTAGAATTGGAGAATCTTAAAGATATGGTGTTTCAACAGGAAAATGCAAGATCACATTTGTCTTTGGAATCCGGTGGAAGTTGTTGAAGCTTGAATGAGATGTCGTGGTGATTGGGTGAGTAATAATGATATTTTTCTTGATTTTACTTGATTATAATTGATATACTGTTTTTGTCCATTTTTCATTACACATCACATTTGTTTTCTTTGTCTATATTTCTGTGTTCTAGGAAGAAAATAAACCTTTTCTGCACGCGCTGAAGATCGTGCAGACAATACTGTAGTTCACCATGGTTTTCATACTGAAAAGGCTTCCTATGTGTTCATCACTTTATGTCCAATATTTTTTAATTATGGATTTGTTCTTTCTTCCAAAAGAGAAATAATATACTATAGTAACAAAATAACCAAACATTTAAAGATGTCAAAAAAATCTATATTTATATTTATATATACATAAATCAAATTTAAGTGTTTGAAAAATAGGCAACATAGATAAAGCAATATATTAAAAATTGAATATGTATTGTGAAAATATAAATTATTTTTTAAACTTATGGTTTCCACAAGGTTCCTGTAAAAGTGTCACTAATGGATTGTTTA
Source organism: Araneus ventricosus (assembly GCA_013235015.1). NCBI lineage: Eukaryota > Metazoa > Arthropoda > Arachnida > Araneae > Araneidae > Araneus > Araneus ventricosus. The sequence goes on from BGPR01006988.1 coordinate 67,399, forward strand.
AGTAAATCATGTAAAATAATGCAAAAATATATGCAAGAATCTATTGAACAATTGAAAATAAAAGTAATTCAGCAATTTTTAATAATGGTCTTTAAATCATAAATAACACTTAAGATGTAAATGTTTTTTCAGTATATTCTTTTGAGTTTCAAGCAGTATTAATATGAAACATATGGTTAAGATTTTAATACAAATTTATGAAGATTTTGGTTTAACTAAGGTGACACATATTTAAAATATTCAAAAAGTTTATTAATTTGGCATTAAAAGAAAACTACATTAGTTTAATTAACGAAATACACCATCAGATTAAAAGTTTGCCACGAAAGGTATCCTTCTAGTAATAGCTTGGCTAATATATACCTGCTTTACTAAGAAAAAGAAGTAACAATAGCTCATATTTAATGTATAAATATATAGATGACTTAAATATCTTTGTAAAAGAAATAGACTTCAGGGCAGGTCTGAAGAGGTGCGAACGTTGCGACCGCACTAGTCCCCGCGCTTCTGAAAGGCCCCATGGCTTTGACGAACTTTGCAAATTTCATTAAAATTTTTTTTATACTTTCTAAAAATTATTTCAACCAACTTTTATGCAAAAAAGGCACAAAATATTAATAATTTTTCTAAAAAGAAATATATTGCAATTATTTTTCTGGTTTTGAAAATTTCCTTCAAAGATCTGTTAAAAAAGTAATTCGTGGATCTAGTGGATAAGAATCCAAAAATTCCCTTTGCTATCTGGAGGTCCACATGTTTCCGATTCCTGGGCAGAATAAAAGGTAAAAAGTGATAAGATTGTTCAGTCCTAAACTAGGTTCGATTGCTCCAGGCATCATATGGTCATTCTCTTTTCGGTGCGGGGGAAAGGGGCACTCTAAAGTGGATGTCCGTCATTTGAAGATAAATTCCAGGTGATAACATTGAATACATTCCTTGTTCCAGAGACATACTTTCAGGGTATACAGGTGATCCACATCTTCTCCTCTAATGGCCAGCAGATAGTCTTTCCCAGAGTAGCTTAAAGAAACACCTCTAGAGGAATGCATTTTCTGCTGATCTAGTTCTAAATTGAACACATCTGTTCCTCTTGTATCCAGCAGGACTGCTAAGCGAAGATAATGCGTATATCTCACAGGGGTTTCTCGCTTTGCTTGTCAAAAGTGTGGTTTTCCAGCATCTATGAATTCATTGTAGGTACTTGTTAAAAGGTAGTTGGTTACATCTATTCCTCAGAGTTTAATCAATAGTAGTGAATCTGACTATTGGTTTGTGTGAAACACGACGGGTAACACAAAGAGTTTTCTCAGAAGCTTAATTTTCCACTGAACAGTTCGTTCGCATTCGGAGTATCAGCCGTATATATCAGCCAAACAAAATAAAATATTCTGTATTTGTTCTTGCAGACAAATTTCAAGTATGCTAATGTTTGTCTCTTTTTCATAGTTATTTATTAAATAAACTTTCTTTTTATATTTCTAAAAAGAAAATTTTAATATTATAACAGGTTATCAACTTATAAAACAATGTAGTTCCCCTTTGTTTTTGTATTACAATATTTTTGCTATTTGTTATTATTGTATACATTTCAGATGAAACATTTTTTTATTAACAAACGAAAATTTACGTTTTCTATTCTTTTGCAGTGGGCATCTTTCATTATAAAATGTTATTTATTTGGAACCTTTTATTGTTTTGGGAAACTGCATATCAAAGTTATTTGGATAAGTTTTAAAATATAAGAAGTATTTTGAAGATTGATTCAATTTAAATATCCTAAAACCTAAACTATCAGTAGGTTATGTATAATCGTAAATAAGTTTGTGATCAGTCGATTATCTTTTTTTAGTTTCATTTATTTATCTTGTATATGAAGAAAAAATTGTTTGTTAATATGAAGAAATAATGAGTTCAACTTTTAAGAATTGACTTGATAATCCAAAATACAAGAAAATCCCATTCATACCGTATGGAATTTTATTTCAATACTGTTTGCATGTGCTGACATCGCAAATCGACAAAAAAAATTGAAAGGACGGTATTTTCTATTTTTCAATTGACTGCGAAGTTAAATGTTATTTTAAGTTTCTTTAGCTTTCATGTTTTGTAATTCTAACTGAAACTATTTTCGCATTTTATAATTTTAATTTTAGAACTGAAAGTTTTCAAACTGGACAATTTTTAATATATCCTCATAAAATCAGGAAGACAGGACACATTTATACAACATGAGTTTGCACAAAATAAAGGGAGGAATTTTTTCTTTTATTTACAAAGGAATGCTTGAGTTCACGGCCAGCGCGAGGGGTTTGGAAAGGTGGGAGCGCACAAGGCCCCACGCCGCTGTCAGATTGCGCAGAACGAAAATGAATTGCATTCATTTATTTAATGAAATCAAAATTTGGCGTCAAGTTTTACCTTCCAGGTCACATTATTGCGAATATTTATTTCAAAATAATTTATTTAATTTGTATCCAAATTTTACTTCTATTCTAAAATTACATTGACCTTACCAATAACGCTCGCATCTGCAGAAAAATCTTCCTCAAGATTAAAAATAATAAAAAATTTCTTGAGATCTAGCATTAGAGTCGAAAAATTGATTTGCTTAGTCATTTTATCTATCGAATCCGCATTAACTAAAAATCTGAATCATAATGATATTATCAACATATTTGCTATATATACAACTTATAACAAAATGAAACAAAAGTCATATATTATCAACTTATTTTAGTAAGTTGAATACCAAATTTTATATATGAAGCAATTATTTCTGTTGTTTGATTTATTAACGATTTTTTTGTGTGATTAAAATATTAACTTTATACAAATAATTTAATTATTCATTATTTTCATGTATTTTTTAGTCTTTACTTAAGCAAATTTTGATATGTAATAAATAGCAAAAAGCAATAAATTATTTTGTTGGGCAAAATTTTTTCTTTTGTTCGGGCCGGCTCTGTCCTTAATGAAAAACAAAGCTAACGAAAAATCACTTCCCCTTGGTGTCCCCGTTGTAACTGTTTTAAATCAAACCACCAAACTGTATCCGTTGGTTGGACCAAAGCCATGGTTGATTCTTCACTTGTTTAAAAACAATCCTTAATCCTGGGAAGAAAATTTCGGGTTCAAATAAATGACAACTTTTATCAAGAATTTTAAAGTAGTAAATGACACATAACATAACATCACCTCCTGTTTCCATGTCTAGAGTCCTTATGACGCTTTATTAGCGGTTTGATTGGACAGAAAGTGGAAGCTTACTGAGACCACCAAGCAACTATATTGAAAACAAGGAATTGGTAACATGAGGGATACAATGCAAGGTCAGAACCTTTGAGGTAAACTATATGAGAAAGATGACAAACATAAGTGGGAAAACTGCTCCAAAAAAAAGAACGCGGTAAAATAGCTTAAGTGCAAAATTGACACAGCCGAACGAGGGTTAAAACTAATAGAAATTTTCAGTCAATCTTATAACTAAAAATTAGCTACAAACGCAAAATCGATTTTCGTCTGTTGAGGAAAGTAGGAAAAAATCTCCTTGCCTAAGGAAGTCAGTTTTGAATAAAATTTAAAATATTTAAAGTGATGGCATGTGATTATTCGACAGTTATTGTAAATTTTACAGGTTATTTAGAAATTTAATTACTGTGAGTATTTAATCTTTTCATATTAAAATTACGTGTTCATAAAACTAACTAATTACTGTCAAATGAAATTGTATATTTTAGATAACTTATCTATCTATTCATTTTTATATCCTTCTTTAATGATTTAGTAAATTTTTAGGCTTTTCTGTGAACATAAAGTAACTGCGGTTTGGTGTTTCCTAAAAGCAACAACTCAGAATTAGTGCAAATTTCCATCATATTATGCTTTCTTCTCTTAAGTCATAAGTGACTATGGGTACAGTGAATATTTATTTGTGTTTTTATCCTAAGTGGTACACAGGAATATATATAAATCAATTTTAAAACACTGGTAACGGTATAAAATTTCTGAAAGATTTTTTAAAAATTTTCATTTTTGCAGCCTTTATCAGATTTTACGATTTTACTCGGCAACTTTCCTGTAACTTAGAAAGCTGAAATTTCATATACTTTCTTTTAGGATCAAAAGGAATGAGAGATTATCTGGTGAGTAATGTTTTTTAAGAAAGAAATTTTTCTCGTTATGCGAAATAAATCTTTGGGATTCTGCAATATATGTTTTACGACATATGTTTGTGAATGAGCCTGAATGATATAAACGCTGTCTAGTGTTAGGCGGGAAACACTTCGATAATTTATATATCGTGTTACATCTTCACTCTATAAATGAGAACTTTCTTTTTGCAGGAGACATAATGCAGCATTGTTGATTTTTCTATCTGTTCGATTTCCGTTGTAAATATTTTGTTTCACCATGATCTGGTAATTATGAAGACTATTCCAATATTGTAAAGATAAACAGTACATAAATGCCTTTAGGAACTAACGTACTTCAAATAAACAACTTGCCAAATGATAAAATGTGGCAAGCAAAAATTATAATTAGCCAATTAACAACTGATTAAACAGATCATTTTATCTATCATGAGAAATTTTAGATACCTGTTAATTTAGTGCATCTCAATATCAGTGCAACAAATGGTTTAAGAAAAAGGAAATTCTGAATCTTGATTAATGGGATTGTAATTTTAATGCCTACACCTGGTGGTTTGAATACCATGAACGTATATCAGGATAATTTTAAAAAATTGTAAAAATTGTATATTAGTCATATATCTCGGATAGCTTGACCGGAAGAGAGAGAGAAAGAGAAGAAGAGAGGAGGGAGGATAGCGAAGTGAATAGCAGAAAGTATAGTCACTCAAGTAACCTTGAGTATGAGTAGAGGGAGACTCGAGCAAAACCCTCCCTCCTCTTCAAAGACGGAACAAAATTTTGTGCTTCTGTAGAGAGCGATGTGGTCAATTTATTGACCTTCGCAGTGTTACGAGCGGTTTCCAACTTTTTAAAAAGATTAGACAAAATACTCTACATAACTTAAACATCCTTAGAAAGATGAAGTTTTGCACTTTCAGATGATGTAAAAATCATTTTTGTACGATACTTCTTTCGGAATTTCTTCGCGAGCTGTAGTAGATTTTATCATATACCACAAGCATATGACGCATTTTCTGTTAAGCCTCGTGGTACAGTAAAGAGAATTTATTGCTTGTTGAAAACCGCCCTTTCGACTGACGTTGCCCAATATTTGGTACAGAATAAAAGATTTGGCTTCAGAATTGAATAAAAAATTTTATATATCTGGCATGTTGCGTTTCAGAGTAATCGCAGCTTCATACACTGTAAGAGAGAGACCTACAGAAAGTCAGCCATTTGGCAGAGTTGGCCCAAAATTTTAAACTGATCTGAGAATCTGGTTATAAAACCATAAACAAGTTTCATCCCTCTAATTTTTTTATTTATCGTGTTCGAATACACGTGGACCAAAGGCCCCCAACCTGTGGTACGCATATCCCTGAGGGTACACGGCGGACCATTTAGGGGTACGCGAAAGTAATGCTGGTAATGGCGGAAAAATCAAAAGAAAAGGAATTAAAATGAAAAGAGTTATAAAATTTTGTTCCCCCAAGTCCGTATGAATAGTTATTGTTATTTTATGCTGAGAAGCACCGAAAGGAGGGTGCCAAGAACTCAGTGTCAAAGGAATAAAATATTTAATATCTTTCACGAACCACTTGCGGAAAGAACATTTTCGTCTTATGCGTACATTAAGAAGAGATTTCGCAATAAGCTTGACGTACCTCCAGACGTGAGTTTATATATTTCTTGATTTGAATATAATTATCCCACGAGGACGAGTTTTCCTTACACTTACTGGAGGACGCTCGTTCCTCACACTTACCCGAGGACGCGCATCGGTCTTCGTAGGCCCGGGATCCTGTTCTTTTAACAAAACGCATAGACAATTACATTTACTTTAATAGGAAACATTAATTGCACTATTGTACAGAATATAAAATAGTTAAAAAATAATTTTCAGATATATTTCCTTTGGGTAAAGCATTAAGATGAATAAGATCGGTGAATCCTTGTACGCCCAAGATATTTATGAAAAGATTTGTTTTCCAGTTCACAATTACCTGAATTTGTCTGGATATAAGTCTTAATGCATTTCTGTCCCATCGATATGCATCGATCGAAATTTTGAATCGATGATACAACTGTTCCTTCACCAAAATGTTTGAGTAGTTTTATCAAGATGTTGTGTGTAGAAGTTCTCATATTTTTGCAATGTTCTTTTGTATACCATTTGTTAATTCCGGCTATCTTACAGTTTACTACAACTTTTTTTAGCTCCAGGCCTTTTCTGAATGATCGGTCGATTCAGAAATAGCCGATTCATTGTCCAATTCCTTTTCAGAATTCCACTTACAATTTCTTTATTTTCTTCATTAATCGATTCTTAATAATTTGATATTTCAACTAAAAGCTTTCCCAATCTTTCTATTTCATACTTGTAGTTTGAATAGCAATAAATTATTGCGATCTATTTGTTCTCTTTAGAAATCTTACACATACAAGCTAATGCGCGCATAGGGCTTCAGAGGCCCGACCGTCTGTTTTCTGAGATGAGGGGAAATTCTTGAAATACTTGTGGTCAGCAAGTAAGTGACCATGAATGCAGCTACTGTGAATTTGGTAGTTTTTCGTTCGGGGGTTAATTTTCTGTAATAAATTCTTACAGCCTCAGGGCCTCGAAAACTCGATGCGCGTCCTCCCGGAATATATAAATTCGCTTCACGAAACAAGCTCAAGGATTGTAGTGATATTGGAATAGTTAATTATCACTGTTAGTAAGTAGTAGCCTTCGTCATAAGTTAATGCGAAATCATTTCAATGCGTTTTAATTCGTTTCAAGTGTAAGACGGTACAAGGCAGAACAACAAATGTGAGAAGCGGGAATGGATTTTTCTGTGGATGCCTGTTACCGGAGCTATTGTGAATAAATTCGAAAAACTTCTCTGTGATGAAAGACGGACAAGAACTTTTGGAAAAGAAAATGAAAACCGGACAAGAGCCATTAACGACTGAGACGAAAGCTGAACCAGATGAAAAAAAAAGTGGAAAGCCAAAAGACAAGAAAAAAGTTTCAGGTTTTCCAGCAGCAAATTGAAAACCGAAAGACGAATTTAAAGTTTTTCTTTTATTATTTATTTATTTTGTCATTAGTTATGTTCCTCTATCTTAGTTTTATAATTTCGTTTTAATTTTTTTCATTTAGATTTATTAGTTAAGGTTCTTTTTTCCGTCCTGTGCCGGATCCGGTCTGTTTCCACTTCATGTCTACCTAAATCGTTTAAAAAGAGTCATAATGAGTCTAGATACGGGGCTTGAAGTGGTATATATTTTATACAGATTACCCTAACTTTCATGGCAAAGATGTTACAGGATTTTTTCCTCAGAGAAAATACAGCTAGGTAGCAATGATAGCAATTAATTAACGGAGAGCATTGTAAGAAAAACATTGTTGACGAATATCCTCGATTATAAGCAGTATCGCATACTTTGTGAATGAAACCTATTTTGTAGGAAGCAGTTATTTATCCGTCTAACGATTGCGTGGAAACTGGTAAGTCAAGCAAACTGTATAAGCGAATGTTAAAATCTATGTAA
>BGPR01006989.1:0-54082 GCA_013235015.1 Araneus ventricosus
TCTGCCTATCTTGTCGTGTCAGGGGTATCGTCGAAATATTTTGTTTAGATTTTTTTTGTCGTGCATTTTTTTTCCCCACCAGTCCAGATCTGATGTCATCGAAAGAATTGGAAAAAGAAATACCAGACTGTATTTACCAAGACCTATTCTGAGGAATATTCGTTTATTATCGCTTCGAAAAAAGATAAATCGTATTTTTGGCTCCCCTCCCCGCCGGCGAAGCTGTGCCCCCCCCCCATCGGGGGAAAATTTTGTACGGGGTATCACTGTAGTTGATAAATAATAATCTGGAGAAAATTTGATACCAATTTCATTACACTCATGCCTCTTGTCTGGGAGACCGTGCTCCCCTGTCGGGCAAACTCTAGCGCCATTCCTGGCTATATCTGCACAAATTAATCAAAATTTAGTTCACAGAGTTATTCCAATGAGTCTTCATGGAGAAAATTAGGAATCTGCTATAGGAGCCCTGCCTCTTTGTTAGAAGTGGAATCTTTGAGTTGGGAGGCATAGTCTTAGATGACTGTATGTTATCACCGCGGAATGTTATATGGATTATGTGCTTGAACCTTGGGTAAGGTTATTCTGGTGAGCAATTCGAAACAATTTTCTTTTTATAAGCGATAATGCAAAGCCACATGGAGCTCAAATTGATGACGTTTTGGAGGGACAGGGCCAGTGGCAGCTAATCAGCTTAGAAACAGCAGTGCTGAAAAAATTTTCATTGGTACTGGGCAGTGATGTAATAAGCAGTGCAGAAACGCTCTACAAAAATCGCCCATTGTAAGGAGGTTTTCACAATTTCATTGCTTATTTCTCGTAAAAAAAAGGCAGTGTTGATTGGCACTGGGTATTCCTACTTGAAGATGTTTGAACAATATTCTAATTGGGCATACACGACCTGCATTTTTATATTCAATTTTTTGCTCAGGAAAGCTGTGAAAATATGATGTATTGAAGATCTGCAACATTAATTTTTCTTACCTATATTGATAATAAAATTGATCCCACCTTATAAAAAATTTCCTTTGAATGATATCTTAGAAAATTATATACATATCCTTTTTCGAAGAGCGACTTCTAATAAAAAACGAATGTTCAATACACTAAACATGTTTCTGTCGAGGCAACATGAAGCAAAACAGAAACACATTAAACAACCCATGACAGAAATCGAAGAAAACTTTTGGAGGGAGCAAGGGGAACAAATGAAAACAACAAAGAAAGATGTTCTTTTTCTCTTTCGCTATGCACCAACCAGAGCAGGGCGGAATGTAGCTCTGGCACCCTTAATTCAAAGGGAGAAAGGGCTGTTTAAATCTCCTGATTTCATTGTTCAGCTGTTCGTGGAGGAGGAATTTTGAAGCTTTCGAGGGCTACAAGCTCTGCAGCCCCAACCTGTGACTCTCTTAATTGTTGATTCATTTTTTGTCTTCTTTTCACGTTTCTATTACTTCCCCCCATTTGTATTGATCTCCAAATTCTCGGAATGGGAAAACAAGCAAATAAGAATAAGAACGAAAATACATCCTTTTAAAATAATTTCAGGGGGTGCTGCAGCTCTGCAGCCCTAATGGACGATCCAGCACTGGAAAGGGTATTCGGTAAATGCTATGGCCAGAGAGATTGTCTGACTTAGACTCTCTACATCCATGAAGTGTCATTATCAGAATAAGAATTATTGCTACGATTCAAGAACAACAGCCTCATTTTCAGCTTGAGACTCCCACTGTGATGCTTTTAAAACTAAGTGAGGTTATCATACTTTCTATTGGCCAGATGATTCTGGAAATATCAAATGTCACGCTTTAGCCATTTTCAACATCATACAGAAATATGAAGAAATTTCACTCCTATTTATTTTGTAATGTTACTGTTTGCTGTCTCATAGCAATGGGCATATGAGAACAAAATTTCTTTACAAGAAACCAGTTATTCAATATGTCACATGTTTTGCGTTTGTGACCTGAATTTTAGATACCTATATATATGAATCTTCTCAGTTTTTAAATTTCAAGTTTTTATTTAGAATGTTTAAAGCTAACTTCTGACTGGATAATTACATATGTCCCTGAAAGATTGAATCAATTATGAAAAGAATAGGATTGATGAAGAATAAAATTCCAAATTCCTGTGATAATTCATAAATAATTTTTGATTTTGCAGATTACATTACTGCTATCTTTTACTCCTGAGTTTCCTATTTCTTGGTATATCTGTAAATGTTTTCATATACTTTCATTTTTGTGAAGCCTATGTGATCATTTATGCAGAGTGTACATTCTTCATTTTGCAAATAAAGTTATTCTTTTTTAATTTCAATCTAATTGATCCCTTACTTTTTTGAAAGACTATATGCATCCAAAACTATGAAGCCTTGCCAGAAAAATTCAGAAATTGTGATCTCACAAAGAAATATTGATTTTAAAAAATAAAATATTAGTAAAATATACAAAATACATGTGAAGAAAACACACTTTTTTTTTTTTAAAAAAAAGAAGAAAATAAGAAAAATTTTTAATAGGAACAGAAATGATAAAGGGAAAGAGAGAGCCAGAACTGAATACCCTTATTTGCATACTTGATGATATTTTGCTTGTGTGTTTGACTCAAATAAAAAGGCTTTAATTCTGAAGATACTTTTTTTTATGATTAGAAGTATATATAAAATATTAAATGTTTTGAATATTTTCCACAGTAATCTTACCTTATAGAACACACTAATTGGAAGTTACATTACAAGCTTTTCATCCATATAACCAGACGCTTTCAGATAATATGGATTGCATTATTATTAATTATTAATCGAGAGGGAACCAACCTAATAAAGTTTACAGTTATACAAAAATTGCACAATGTGCTGATAAATAAATTTCCGAATTTCTATACAGCACACTTCTGTGATGAAATCTGAATTGTAAGCACATTTGACAAATATCTTTTTATAGATGGAACTGAGATTTGATCCTAGAGGTACTTTCCTATTAGTTCAATAACAGCCAAAATGTTTGCCAAATTTAGTAAGTGAAATAACCTTGAGCAACTAAATGTAAGATTTTTCACCAACATACTAACACAAAATTGCTGTACTTGCTGCACAATAGTGCACATTCTGGCTGCTGTCATGCTCATAAAAACAAAAGTGTTGTATTGCATCAACATTTTTTTTTGCAATAATTGCTGCCAAGATAATAGAAAAAGAGCATCCTATAATAGTTCAGATTCTGACATCTTACTTTTATGCCAATTCTAATACCAAGGCTTGGATTATATTATTTATTCCTTTTGTATGGAATAATAAGAAAAATAAATCATTAATATTTTGTCATGATCATCATTTTATTTAAGCTAAAAGCATCTTGCACAGTTGGATAGAGTACAAGTAACACTTTCATAGAAATTATTTTGTACAAAAATTTAAAAGTTATTAATAAAACTGAATAAAAAAATTATATGTTTCACAAATAGCACAAACTTTTCTACAGTATATCTTTAGCCATTTCTTTAAAAAATGTAAATTTAAATGTTTTTAATTAATTTAAAAGAGGGTAACTTGATCACAATCAAAGAAATACAACACACACAAACCTTTATTGACTTGCACAGTGGCTTAACTAGACAGTATGGGGCCCCAGTAAATGTTTAGAGGCGGGCCCCTCTTTGTCTCTGTCTGTGTACCTACGTGATTGTAACACCTCATGTCAGGACCACAGGCATTGTGACAGTCCTGTCATCCTATAGTTACACTACTGCCCTCTACTAAGATTATAAGACAGTAAAATTTCAGATGTTTGGAACTTAATGTATGATGATGCGTCAGCCATGATGATCTAAATAAAGGATAATTTTACTTTATTGTCTGATAATTTCATATTTTTTTTTATTATGAAGTGATTGACTTGATACATACTGCTAAATGAATACAAAAATATATGTACAACTAAAATATGACTCATACAATAATAATTGTAATTAAATTAAGATAAATTAAAAGTTAATTTAAACTAAATGGTGAAATTATAGTGCAGTAAGAGAGGAAGTGATATAACAGCCATCAGATAATACATGTCATTATGCATAAATATTTAATTTTGGATGCATATATCATGCTGTAATTCAGATTACTAAATAGCTTTAAATTATATCACTAAATGTTTCTGTATAATTTTTATACAATGAAATTTCATTTTCATATTTATTTTCAAAATTAGGAAAAAATAATGATGCCTTTGAAAATACAACTGTTAAATCTGGTGCAAAACCATTGAAATAAAATAAATCATGAAAATACAAGGCCTCTAATTTCCTACACCATAAAAGCATTTTTAAAAAAAGTAAAATGTGTTGCTTATTTCCATTACTGTTTAAATTCTATAATATAGGAAAGATTTCTTCATTGTTAAATTACTATAAAGCAATTTAACGAAGATTGGATTATTGAATTGCTTTCTGGCAATTTCTCTACAATGGCAGGAAAACTAAATAAGTTTTAGAGAACCAGTATGACAAAAAAAAAAAGAGCAACTTTTGTTGTCACCAATTCCAACTTCCAATTCTCTATATAAAAGTAAAAAACACAGTCAAGGTACATTTACTTTACAAGTTCACCTTTTCATAATTAAACTATCTGGTAAATTATAAAAATGTCACATCACAAGGTATCAAGTCACTGATTTAATCTGTATTCAGGTGTCATAGAGAAACAGTCTCTAAGAATAGTTTAGTTTAGTTTAGTTATATTAACGTCCCGTTTTGAAGCAACATGAGGGCTATTTTGGGACGGACCTCGTAATTTTGAACCTCGGTCAGATGACGAGGGCGACACCTGAGCTGGCACCTCCCTCTCCAAACTTCCACGCCACACCAACGGGAGGACGTTTGATCACTACGTATGATTTAACGTGCAACAGGCCCCATACACGGCGGATCTTCAGTGGAATCGGGTCTCGAACCTGGAACCCTCCGGTCCCAAAGCCGAGACCTTACCACTAGGCCACCGCGGCCTGTCTCTAAGAATAAATTGAATACATAGTTTTAATACATTTCTCATGAAAAAAGCCCCTCCCCCCAAAAAACTATATTTGCATAGCTATAATACATTATTCAATACAAAGCCAGGAAATTCAGAATTATTAAAACATGAAGAAATACAAATATTTTCATAATACACAAAAACTACTGTCAGATGAGCAATATAAGAATTTATTTTTAAAATTATATATGTTAGAAGGTAAAAACAGAAATTTCAAGAATATTCAATTACATTATGTGATTTGTATATTGATGACCAGAACTAACAAATGAATCCTTTAATTTCAAAGTAAGCATTTATGATGCAATTACATTATTCTATGTATTGTTTAGCTCCTTCATGGAATATTTAATTTGCCAGTTTATTTTTAAAATATGATTTGAAATTGTATAAATTATGATTATTTATGTAATTTTCTACCAGCCAACATTCAAACTATAACAATCAAATAATGCACAAATCTGATGTAATTTAGCTGCCAGTGAGTAACGTGAGATCATTTTTATGTATTTCTTCATTTGGCACAAGTTTTTAAAATGAATGAAACATACTTTTGAGAAAAAGTTAAGATCAGAAGTTAATTTAGCATATAGAGGTTTATGTTACAACCACTACAAATACTTTTAACATGTGATTGAAGAATTAAAAGTTTTTCATGTAAATAAGAACCCTAACTTTGAAAATTGGGAAGGAGGAGAAAAAAATAACTGATATATCAGGTAGAAAACATTACTAGGCTAATTAAGAAAAGATTATTAAGCTAATTAAATTAAGCTAATTAAGAAAAGATTATTAAGCTAATTAAATTAAGCTAATTAAGAAAACTTACAAAACAAATAAAATTTCATAAACACTCACGTTTTGTTATTGATTGGAATTGTAAACATAATACAAATATTGCTTAGCTGTTTTTTCATACTTCAAGAAATATTTCAATGAGTAACAAGATAATAAACTTCTCAGCAATTTTGCAAAAAAGAAATGAAGTAGAACTTAAAAAATAATTTACTGTGTAACACAAACTAGATTTCAAATAATTTTTTTTTATAGGACCTTGTTTCAACCTTATGCCTTTGAACCATTTATCACAAAACATTACTGCGTATCTTATTCTAATTTTCTAGTTCTATTTACTTAATTTAAAAAGTACTATGCATATACTTGTCTCCCCTCTTTGTGTATAATATTTTTACTACACCAAAGTCGATTTTTTAAAAAGTAGTCTTTTTATATGTAACATTAGCAATGAAATGAAAAATTTTACTACTTTATATCTTGAAAACTGTATGATTTCATGATAGTAGGGTAAACCACAGTTTCTTAAACAACTAAAAACTAATAAAAGAAATAAACACTAATAAACTAAACTGGAAATTATAAGCTGTGACATGCTCATGAAATCTAAGGGGAGGGAGGAATACATTAAGTGATTAAAATTTTTTTTTTTTTTTACTCAAAGAATACTCAAAATGAAATTTAAAGTGACAATATGAAAATTTGTTTTTCAAATGATGTCATAGAATTTTATTTAAAAAAATGACTGCATATTTAATTTGTATTTCTGACTTCTCTAAAATTAATGCTTAATATAAATTTTTAAAAATTAAAAGACCCTCCCCCCAGGAAAAAAATACTAATTCAATTTTTAATACTCTAAGAAAATTTGTTCTCAGAAATATCTGAGACTATGGTTATCCTTACAGGTGTATGATATTAAGCTCAATCAAAAGCATTTCTACTAAAAGCCAATTTTTAGAAAAAGAAATGTTCAGTTCTATATATGTGTTGTGGGCATTTTGCAACAAAATTTATGCCTCATGTTTTTCTTCCCTACAGTCGACCATTAAATTTTAGTTAATAAATTGCTATTTTTGCAACCATCAGTGTTAACTATTAGGTTTTTCTTCTTTTTTTATGGATTGTGTATAATGTAATAATCAATGGATAATGCAATAATGAATTGTATTGAAAATATGTAATAATCAATGGATAATGTAATAATAAATTATACTGAAAATATTAAGCATTTCATGTTGCAGGCAGAAAAAAGTTACAGCTCTGACAAAAGAAAATGTCAGTTTTTTAATTTTAAAATAATAGTTTATATACTGCATTAGACTTAAACATTGCAATAGAATGCAAAGCTTTTTGGTGTATTTTGAAAACGTAGCACACACAACCAGTCATGGCTAAATTTTCAGTAAAATGAGATTTTAAATCCCATAGAGATACATAACAGGTTGGAGGAAAAAGAGGGTATAAACTCATTTTTTAACAAAGAAGTTATGCTACCACAAGGGAATTTTTTTTTAATGAGTATATTTTTCATGAACAGAAAATGTCGCAGTTTTTTAATTTATAGATGTTGTTCATATGTTTTTTTTTTCTTATATAATAAATTCTCCTTCTTTTACATATGAATTAAAAAACTTTTTTACTTGTAATTAAAAAAATATCCTTTATTAAGTTAAAGATTTTAGTGGCTTCATAATGTGATACAAAATGAAATAATATAAAATAACAGATATCCTCTCAAACTTCATAATTTTTTTTTAACTTCGTGGATTTCGCAAAAATAAAAAAAAATGAATTTTTTTGATATTCATCAACTTGTTTATATGGTTAAATAAAAAATAATTAATTGGCCAAAAAGAAGCTAACTTTTCTTGCATAATTAATCAAACGCAAAAAGTATGTAAATTTTAAATATAATTAAAAAATCTATCTAAAGTAACATTTAGAATTTTAAACCGCGCGGTCCCAACAGTGTCACTTTATTCCACATGTCATGATTTCCTAAGCATCGCCAGTTCCTATCCGCAAAAGATTTACACGGATTGGAAATACAAGCATTTGAGTTCGTAAAATAACGAACAAAAGTCGACTGCTCTCGCTATATTCCAAGCTAAACGACATATTTTATATTATTAGTTCATTTGGTGAGCTGTATACAATTCCGTGTAGAACCTTCGTTTTCATTACTGTTTTAAGTACTTTTAAAGCATGGCGAAAGCTTCGAAGAAAAAAAGTCAAAATGAGCCTATTTCAGTTAGTGAAATTTATGAAACGATTCAAGCTCGAGATTTCCTTCGAGAATTGTGGTGGGATCTCATATCTGATATACAGGAAAAGGTATACTTGTTATCTTTTTATTTTCTAAATCCAACATTTTGTATTGTTTTGCTTAATGCTTGTTAACACAAATTCATTGAATGTCATAAATTTATAAACAGCAACTACAAATCTAGACCTTTGATAAACATTTCTTTGTATTTTATGTAAGAATTTCAAATGCATATGTAATATTGTGCTTCAGTTAAGACTGACAATTTTATTTTCATTCATAAAATAATTTGATAAGTTCAAAAAATAAGTAAACACAATGTACTCTTCCATTTCATGCTTACTTGAATATTATGAAAGTGCTTATTTGAGTGTAAAGGTTATTTTGTTGCATTAACTCTGTTTCAGTTAAAGTTTTATAATCTTGTCATAATATGTGAAATTACTTCCTGCAAAATTTAACAAACTCTGTGTAACATATGTAAAACATATTTCTAGATTTAATAAACATTTTATTTTATAACTCTGCGTGCATTTCATTAGGTTTCATTCAATAATTGACTTATCTTTTAAAAAAGCAGTAAATAAGCAAAATTTAACCACATTTGTTTACAGTGAAATAAATGTTGAACCAATGCAAGTTACATATGAAATAGTAATATCGTTGATGTAATATACAGAACAGTTTACATTTAGTTCTTGAAATGTTCTTCACAGTCTCAATTGTCATTTTTTTTTGTACATAATGTTTTAGAATTCTAGTTTCTTTTCTAGCTGCTGTTGTATCCAACGAATTTGATGCAAGATATTAGTAAGTTTAAAGTTAAACATTGGTATAACTTTTTGGTCTTTGCAACTTACCATTATTGGCTGACCTTTTTTTTAAAAAAAATTCTTTATACTCTGCATCTTTTCAGATTGGTATCTTATTTCTGGAAAATTAAATTCTTGACTTTTTGACCTCATTAACCACATATCATATACTTTTTGCAAGTTATTTTTAAAAATGTATTAAAAGCAATATGAAAATAAAAAAATTCAAGTACTTCTAACTTATCAGAACTGTTTTATAAGATATTTTGTGTAGTTCTGTGATGTACAATGAATATTTCACTTCTTATCACTTTTGGCTAGTTTACGCTTGGAATTGGATAAGCTGTGTATTTGCTTACAGTTGTAAGGACCTATCTTTTAATGCATAAGTAAAGTCGCCAGTTAAACAAATTTGGTGCGAGAATTGAAACTTTTCATGATTAAAGTTAGGATAATTAATATCCGATATTTCTTCCAATATTGCTTGTCAGTGGTTTCATTCTGGCACAGTTTAGCCAGGATTGGCTCTTGTGCCAGAAAATCAATAACCAAACCAGTGGTTTTGTTCTTTAAATAATTTTCTGAAGTGATGAATTAGATATTATGTATTAAAATTATTCAAGTTGAAAATTCAAAAGCATACAAAATGTAATGATTTCATGTTCGATAAAATTTATAAAAATTTCCACAAAAAGATTTGGTTTGAGTCTGCCTGAATAATTTCCATACATAGTCTATTTTTAATAGGATAAAAAAATTCACAACCTACTATTTCTTTGTGTTTTAAAGGTATTCATACATAGAAAAATAAGCAAATATTTCATTGTTGAATAAAAAAACAAGTAGAAGTTTAATACAGGTGGGGCTTGGTAAATTTTTATGACTTATGCTTTTAATCAATTTTTTAAAAATACTGTAGTGATTTTGGCTTATTGTGAAAAACTTTGTAAAAACAGGTAAGGCATCTATGATCTTAAAAATCTAGTACGTATCTTTTAATATGGCTGCAGCCTAAATGATAGCAAATCAGTAATTATGATACCATAATGGTAATGAAAAAGAAATTAGATTTATTTCTGTTATTATTATGCACTCGCTTTAAATGCGAGGATCTTGCGCTGAAAAAATCAAATCGTTCACCTCTAGAAAGTAACTTCTACTCTAATGTTTATGCTCGATGACAACTGCTGCTGTTCCAACAGAAAAGTACCAACTTTCCTTTGCATTACACATCACTAAATAAGTTTCTGAACATTTTTTGGGTATTGTGACCCCCCCCCCCCCCTTGTAACTTGGTAGGCCACCTGATGTAGTCTCAAATTAAGCAGAACCAGAATGCTCTAACCTGGGTGTTAAAGATAACTTTAAGGGTGGGAGCCTGCGCCCTTACCAGTTATTTACAATATGCATTGAAATGCTATAGGTACTTGTCTGTTATATAATAATAATTACAGAACAATAACCTTTATGATTCTATTCATGCGACCTTTTGCCCGAAGTTTAATGAGGCGTTACAGTGCAAAAAGGTTCCTCACTTACTTAACGTAGATTTAACTCAGGAGGATGTGGGTGCCTGAAAGAATTTATTACAGAAAAATAATCCCTCAACAAAAAAAATTCCAGATTCACAGTAGCTAAATTCAAGGTCATTTACTTGCTGACCATAGGTATTTTAAGAATTTCCCCTCATTTGTTATCTCGGAAAACAGATGGTCGGCCTCCGAAGCCGGATGCACCCTCTCGCGTTTCTGTGTAGGATTCTTAAAGAGCACAGATAGATCATATCAATTTATTGCTATTCGAACTACAAATACGAGATGAAAAAATTAGAAATTTTTTTTAGATGGCAATCAAATAATTAAGAGATGGTTAACAAAGATAATAAAGAAATTGTTGCAATTGAATTAGAGATCTTAAGTCTAATTCTGAAAAAGAATTAGACAATCAATGGGATATTTGTAAGTCCTCGATTATTTAGAAGAAGGATAGAGTTAAAAAAATTGTGTAGTAAACGGTAAGATATGTGGAATTAACAAATGGTGTAAAAAAGAACCTCGCAAAAACATGAGAACTTTTACATACAAAATTGTCATACAACTGCCCCAAAACTTTTGTGAAGCAAAAGTTGCCTAATTAGTTCAAAAATCTTGGAAATGTTTGTAGATGAGACAGATGATGCATTAATCCAGGTGAATTCAGGTAATTTTGGACGGGAAAGCCAATCTTTTCATAAAATACCTTGGAAGTACAAGCATTCATCGATCTTCTTCAGTTTAATGTGCTGCCCACAAGAGATTTATCTGAAAATTATTTTATTAATGCTTCATATTCTATACACTAGTACAACAACTGTTTCCTATTAAAATAAATCTAATTTTTCTGTGCCTTTTGTTGAAAAAACAGGACCCTGGGCCTACGAAGCCAGACGCTAATCTTCGAGTAAGTGTAAGGAACATGCGTCCTTGCGGGTTAAGGAGGTTTTTAAACTTTTTTCTTATTTCTTGTAAAAAAAAGGTGTCGTAATGGCATTTAGGCTTCACTACACCCTTGGCATGATGTGGGCAAAACAATTGTGCATTCTTAATTTTACAGTTTAATTTTGGTAGAGAACTTGTTAAAAAAAATTTACAGAAATATGCAGAAGAACAATACACTGTTCATGATTCATAATGTCTTTTATATCAAAAATGTCATTTGCCAAAACATTTTATTGATAGTTAACTTTAATCTGCTCTGAAATTGTTGTATACGATATTGATTGTTGCATGTTGTCACAAAATGACATATGTTGCCAGTTATTCCAGCTGTTGCATCCAAATTTTGCATGTTTTTCTGTGTGTGATTTTTGACATAGAGCATTTATATACAACAATGATAATATGTATTGGATAGTGGTACAGTAAATTCTCGATTATCCGGTATTCAGGTATCTGGAAAGCTCAACTAACCGGAAAGATTAGAAAATGAGTTTTTCTAAAATTTTTACATCCGCTCGCCAAAATTTAGCATGCTGGCGCTGTTCCATTCACGTACACAGGCAATTTATTTCTAGAATGTAATGTCCACTCCTCATGGACAGGCGTAGAAGGAAAAAAAACCAAAATACAGTACTGTGATGTACACAGATTTGTTTTATTGGGCGGGGGGCGCTCCAAAAGCGAAAGTGAGAA
The DNA here is from genome assembly GCA_013235015.1 of Araneus ventricosus. Lineage (NCBI taxonomy): Eukaryota > Metazoa > Arthropoda > Arachnida > Araneae > Araneidae > Araneus > Araneus ventricosus. The sequence continues at coordinate 12,079 of BGPR01006989.1, forward strand.
CCAAAAAAATAGATAAAAGGTCCTCACCTTTCGCCAAAAAATTAGACCTAAAAACAAAATCGACAAAAAAAAAAAAAAAAAAAACAAAAGGGAAAGAATTGGGAAAAAAAAAGAAAATGGGGGGGTAGTCCAGATTGGTAAGACTCTTTCTTTGCCTTTATTTATTTACTCTCCGAATACCGGCAGATGTTGATTCTGATTATGTAATATCACGTGCAGGAGAATTGGAGGCACATGTATTATGCAATAATCCTTGCAATTTTTTAAAAGATAATTAGTTTTGATATTCAATCTGGGATTTGTTTATGATCACTTAAAAGAGTTTTATTATGCTTGCTGAGTAGAATATTTTCCAGTTTCATTGACTATTTTTATATGTTTATATTTTTACAATCTATATTTTTACGGTAAAAATTCTGCTACAGATTATACTTTTTTTTTATCATCAATGTTAAATTAAAATCTTCATAATATGTTTTGTAAATACAATGTTATGGAAGATACCAGGGTGTGTACGGTCATGAAAAGTGCTTAAAAACTGCTTACTTTTTATTTTCGCTTTAGAAGGCCCTTAAAAGTGCTTACTTTTTATTCAAAGTTTGTATAGAGTGCTTATTTTTTTATCATGGTACTTAAAAACTCATTATTTTTAAGATGTTATGAGTTTTCCAAGCAAGAACTATTTTATGTATAAAAGTAATTGAAATTAATGATTTAGCATTCTAATTTTGTACCTCAAAATCTTGTTGCATAAGTATTTTGGGTTTATTTTTCTGCATGTAGAAATGTTTTCCTGTAACAAGTTAATGAGAATATATTCTAGTCATGACAGTAGGATAGGTGCTAAATTTCTCTCCTGTATATTTTATTACTGAGATCCTGTTTAGTTAAAAGAAGAAAAAAAGATGATCATCGGCATTAAAGATTTTGCGAGTCCTTACTTTTCCCTTAAGGTGCTTATAAAGTGCTTACTTTTTTTCTACAAATTTGAATACGCACCCTGGATACAGAAATATTTTTAAAAATTATATTTAATGCATATTTCAAAATGACAAAAACAAATTATTTGGCCGAAAAAATCTTAAAAAAAAAAAAGGCTACCCCTCTGTTTTTCCTGTTACACTCAACTATCCAGACTTTTCAGGTATCTGGAAATTGGTGTTTCTCGAGCATGCCGGTTAGTTAAGTTTTTGCTGTAGTTTTCTTGAATGGGAAAATGATTCTGTTCTCTTAAAGTGCAAGGATTCTTTTTAGATGAGTTTTGAAGCTTGCAAAACAAAACTTTCCAGAATTCTGTATTTATTTTCATTTTGTTGAGATAATTTTTGACTTTGATATTTGACTAGTGCTTAAATTATTTTCATCTCATTCCATTCAGTTGTTCAATATTATACTCGGTTACATTTCTTGAGTGTTATGTACTAGTTTTTTTCCTCCCATTTTATTTTCTAATTTGTAAAATGAGGTAATCTTTCTATTGCTCATAATTAAAAATTCCTATTTTAAATGAAGTCGTATTTGAAGATGTTCATTGTGAAAGTTTTTCTTTTGTAACATAATTTTGTGCAGCAATTATAAATTTGTAAGATAGGAAAATGATATTTTAATGTATTTGTTATTAAGGATATTGTAATGACTCTTGAGAATTGAAAAATATCCATGTCGATATTAACCTCATAATTTAAACTGATGAATTTTTGATTTATTTGAATTTTATGTACAGTAAAAGCTTAACTAACTGGCATGCTCGAGAAATACTGATTTCTGGATACCTGAAAAGTTCGGATAGTAGAGTGTGATGGGACAATTGATGGGAGGTTCAGATTTTGTCCCTTTACCCTTTTTTTGGTTGTCGATTTCGTTTTTAGGTCTCGTTTTTCGTTGAAAGGTGAGGACCGTTTTTTTTGTCTCACTTTTACTTTTGACCCCTCCCCCCATAAAACAAGTCTGTGTACGTCACTGTACTGTATATTGCTTTATTTATTTTTCTTCTACTCCCCTCCGTGCGGAGCGGACGTTGCATTCCAGAAGTAAATTGTCTGCGTAACTGGAATTACTGGAAACTGCGTCTGGCACACGCATGTTAAATTTTGTCGCGCTGATGTAAAATTTTTAGAGAAACTCATTTTCTGATTTTTCCAGTTAGTTGAGCTTTCCGGATACTTGAATGCTGAATAATCGAGAATTTACTGTATTATTAAATCTAAATAGAAATTTGTAAGTTGGAACTGAAATGACTCTAGTAATATGTTGCTTAAAAATCTGTCATATAGAATGTCAGGTTTGAAAATAATCAAATTTTTGGCTGTTAATTATTTTATTAATACTATTAAGTTCAAAACTAGACTATTTAATTTTTTAGTAATCAAAGATTATTTAATTTTTGTATAGATCTGCTTTTATTTTTAAGTTTCTTTAAAATTAATTTCAGCTTTTATTTTTTTAGCCAACTTATAAACGTATAAAAGCTATGGTAAGTGATGTGATTAACAATACTACAAAGACTTTCACTTCAAAATCAGTTGATGGCAATGAAGAGCTAAAATGGCGAACTGCATTAACTGAGTAAGTATAATTTTTTAAAACTTCCAGAACATCAAAAGAATAGTGATTTAACTGTAATGAATTTTTTTATATGAAGATTATTAAAAATAATTTTTAGTGTTAATTATATTATTAATTGCAAAACTTTAAAAATTTGGAATTGGTAGAGAAGGTAATTTCTTTTTAGAAATGTCTTGGAAAATTTCTGACTTGTTTAAAATTGCTGAAACTGATAATCTTTTCCTTATTTTAAGTGGAAATTTTAGGATTTTCAACTTTCTAATATTACCCAAAGAGCAATTTTAGTTTGCAGCAATCTTGCTCTGCAAATCTGCAAGCTTGCAACAAATTTGATACGACAAGAGTGTAAGCTTGAAACAAGTTCGCAACATGTTAATGCAAGCTTCGAAGTCACCGCGCGTCAAATTTGCCACAAGCTTGTCACATCAAACTCTCATTGCAAACTATAGCAAAAGCAGAGTACGAACGGGTCATTCCATGTCAAATCAACACAGTTTTTGAACAAAATTTACCTCACCATCTCAGATTTTCATGAAATTTGGCAGAGATGTACTATTGATATAGACTTGGAAAAATACCAAATTTCATCAAGATATGTGGACTCCTTTTTGAATTACAGCAATGTAAATTTTCAAAAATTTGCCTAAAAACAGTAAACGGAAATTTTTTGAATTGCTCTAGGAGCTCTCCTAATTGAGCTGGAGAGCTGGAACAGGTGTCATTTTACAGAATTTTGCATGCTCTTTCCATTGGTATACAACATACTATAGGTTAGTATACAAAATTAAAATTTTAATTTTTCAAAAAGTACATATTTTAAAATTTTCAAATTAATTCCATGAATAGTTTGTATTGTTGTAAATCAATGTAATGGAATTAATTTGAAAATTTTAAAATATGTACTTTTTGAAAAATTTAAAATTAAAATTTTAATTTAAATTTTGACAAAAAAATTTGTATACTAACCCATAGTATGTTGTATACCATTGGAAAGAGCATGCAAAATGCTGTAAAATGACACCTGTCCCAGCTCTCCAGCTCAATTAGGAGAGCTCCTAGAGCAATTCAAAAAATTTCCGTTTACTGTTTTTGGGCAAATTTTTGAAAATTTATATTGCTGTAATTCAAAAAGGAGTCCACATATCTTGATGAAATTTGGTATTTTTCCAAGTCTATATCAATAGTACATCTCTGCCAAATTTCATGGAAATCCGAGATGGTGAGGTTTATAGAGTGTGTTGATTTGACATGGAATGACCCGAACACAACTTCGGATTAGAACCCGCGACCTACCGTTTCCTAAACCTGACGCTCTAACCACTCCACTAGCTGGCAGTTTAAAATAAATCGTATAGATCTTCATCTATACGATTTATTTTAAACTGTTTTCTTGATTTCATTAATTTTTTAAATTTTGAGTTGAGAATATGATTTGAAGTCAAAGAGAGAGCGATTTTCGCTAGTAATTACGTTTTGCTAGTAGAATAAATTATGAAATTAGAGTTCAAAAGTAATTACTTTTAAAATGGGACAAAATGTAAGTTATTATTTTTCAACAAACGTTGACTGTTTTTTAGGTTTAATTTTGTTTATAAACATTAAAATTTCAACATTAAGAAAAAGGCGATATAGCTTTCTTTAAAGTGCGAGTTCTATATTTAGTAAAAATATGGAAAAGTTTCAAAATTTTTTTTTTGTAAAAAAGTTAGTTTTTTCACAAATTATCATTGATTTATTGAATTAATAAAAAGGACTGTCTAGGAGATGCTATTAAAAATCAGATGTTTTTTAAAACAGAGGCAAAAATTATCTCTTGGTGTGCTATCATCTTTGCAGCAGCAAACTTGTTTTGCAATCGTGGTGTGAAATTCATCATGACATCTTCACAGCTAGCTTGTTTTGCAAGCGAGGGTGGCAATTCTGCCTCGTTACTTTGCAGCAGTTTTGTTACAACATTGATGCGTCAAATTTGCCTTATCAAGAAAATATCAATTAAAAATCAAACTTGCTGCAAGTGTACGTGCAATCTGGGTAGGATTTTCTTCTTTAAAGTGTCATTATTTTTCTTTTTTCATGCTTATCATTATTTTTATATGCTATAAATTATACTCAGAATATGTTTTAGAACAAATATTGCTGCAAATTTTGTGAATTCTTTTTTTTCTTTCAAATTCTGAAAATTAATAGAATTCTTTTAAAACTGAGTTTAAAATGTGATAATTAATGAATTACTCCAATGAGTACTTATCTGATCTAAAGTATCTGGACACTTTTAGATTCAGATTTTCACATTTTTTAGAATTTCTCCTGAAAGGTGAAACTGACTGCCCTTGAACTTCGACCATGTAAAGAATGGACTCTAACTCGCATTTTACAGTGAAGATTCGGTCCTGAGGGCAATTAGGGGGCCATCTACAAATTGTTGACTAAAATTGTTTGGCCCACCCCGCTTCAAAGTAAGCTTATAATGAGATGAAACTTTCAGCAATGGTTATGTTTGATGTGTATAATATTTAGTTACATTTTTGTAAATACAGCACAAATATTTGGGAAGATATAAAGGTTTACTTAAACTCCCAAATTTTCTGGCCTGTATTTTGCTTATAACATGCAGAGTTTTCTGTTATATTTTACGAAACTTGCAGAAAAAATGATGTGTTAGAGAAGCATTGTGTAAAAATTTGGAAAAATTATTTTGAATATTAGAGAAAATATGAGTAATTGTAGTAAATAATATTTTGCTGCACATGCTCGAGACATATTGTAATTTTTCTTTCGTAACTTCAAAACCAGGTATGTAGGGTAACTTATGCAAAAAAACCCAGTCAAAGATCATTAAGATTTAGAAAGATATCAGCATTGCAGTGAGCAGTATTTTTGGTTCCCTTTAAGAGAAACAAAATGATGAGGGTTTTTCTACAAATTGATATTTTTTAAACTTAAATTTTCGAATAATTTTATAGAATTTAATAAAGATGGAACATGCTGAATACCCAGGCATACTTATAAATAAAATTCATAATGTAAATTGCAGTTCGATGATTACTGTTCAAAAATTCAAGTTTTAAAAATATCAATTTGTGGAAAACTCCATCCTTTTGTTTATCTTTTGTTTAGAAAATATTATTTACTACAACTACTCATATGTTTCCTAATATTCAAAATTATTTTTCCAAATTTTTATACAATGCTTCTCTAACATATTGTCATTTTTTTTCTGTAAGTTTTGTATAATATAACAGAAAACTCTGCGTGTTATAAGCAAAAAACAGGCAGAAAATTTTGGGAGTTTTTAAGAAAACCTTTATATCTTCCTGAATATTTGTGCTGTATGTACGAAAATGCTTGTAAATATTATGAACATCAAACATAACCATTGCTGAAAGTTTCATCTCGTTATAAGTTTTCTTTGAAGCGGTGTGGGCAAAAATAATTTTCGTCTTTGTCAATTTCTAGATGGCCTCCTAATTGCCATCAGGACCAAAACTTCACTGTGAAATGTGAGTTATAGTTTTTCAGGAGAAATTGTGAAAAATGTGAAAATCCGAAAGTGTCTGGATACTTTTGATCAGATAGTGTACGATTAGTATGCTTGTTTTTCTATTTTTTGACCATTCAGAATAATTTTTTTTACTTCTTAGATTATTTAACAATATTTTGTTTGTTCAATATCAAAGATTTTATCTTTAGATTTTGCAAGATGTTACTAATTAACAATGACTATTTTTTTGAATTTTTGCTGGAGAATGAAGTTTTTGTCTTTTATACCTTAAATGCAAGAGAATTTTCTAGAACCAAATCTAAGCAAAATTATATTACTTATATGGTAATATATACTGAAAGGTTGAAAAACATGTGGTATTCTACTAGAATCATGTGGAACAACCTTTAGCTTGGATAAGTTTAATAACTGGACATGCCATCAATATAATTGGCAGTGATCCTCAGGATATGTGCTCAGCCATGTTCTTTCGATGTCTTTCTTTAATTATGTCTCATATTTAACTATAAAAATTGTATATTAGCTTATTTTTATGTATATTTATTCACCATTTTGTACTTTTTAAAGCTTCATATTTAGTAAATCCTTTGGAAATCTGAATGGGGAAAAGATATCATTGGCCATCTTATGTGTCAAGATAAAATATAGCATTTTCTATATAAATAAATTTGTTTTTTAACTTCTTTCTTTTTCTCTTTGTAATTTAGAATCAGCATAATGACATATACTCTTGATACAGTCATTTCTGAAGTATTGTATCGAAGATATCAAAATGAGTTTGAGGATATCGTAAAGAACCTCATTAAAGATCTTCTTGAAAACAAAGCAAAAGAAGCTTCTAATCCTGCTAAAAGTGATTCAGTGTTTGAGAATATTGAAAAAATTTTTGATAATGAAAACCCTAGATTGATGGGTAAGTATTATTTTTCTTCATAACCTTTTTCATGAATTTTGCATGAAATTGCATCTATTATAAGGAGAAGAAATTATAAAATTTGTGAGGTACTATATTATTTAAGTAATTATGTATTTCGGAAAAAAAATTAAGCGCCCTAATTCCTTTTTTGGAAAAATATGGATTAAAAAGATAAGTGGCGAAATTTATATTTCAGGAAGATAGGAATCGACAGAAAAAAAAATTGAAATGATCAATATAAAACTTAAATCAAAATTTTTTGTATCCTGAATAAATTTTATATAAATATTCGACTTTATATTGAGATGTTTTTAATTCTACACAATTCCATACCAAGAGCACACACACACAACTCTTGTGTAAACACTGTGAAACTGCAGCCACCCCTAAATTTTTCAGTGTGTAAATGTAATAACTGATTTATTTACTTTCCCATGTAATATTTCAATTCATCTGCAATCGAATGCAAAACACTCTTTGGAGAAGAAAAATCTCTACATGGTGCAAACTTTGGAGAGGGAAAAACTCTAAAACATAGCTATTTTTTGCCACAGCATATCCTTTTTCTTGTGCTATGCACGCTCGGAAACTGATGCAAGTTTTTTCCCCTTTACCTATGTCTTTAAACTGAAAAATGACAATATATTCTTGGCAGTTTCTTCTCTGAATGTCACAGTTGCTAGAACAGTAGTTTTAAATTTTTTCCACTTTTTTCCACCTTTCTAAGTAAGAAATTTTTTCGCAAGCCAAAAAATTTAAACACAGACAGGAAATTGAAGGATTAATTATTAATAAATAAAGATAAATTTAAAATAGTTTTCATTTAAGTTAAAATTTGAATGAGATGCATTTTCAAATGCTTTTTTCAACTATCTTTTATTTTATTTATTTATATATTTAAAAATGTTGAAGAATCTGAAAGAGGGTCCTTTGAAAATTTCCATGACCTCAATATCATTCTGTTCAAGCAACATAACTTCTAAGAGAATATCAATACAGTAGAATCTCAATTATTCAAGCTGATTGTGACCATAATCACCTTGAATAACTGAAGACTTGTTTAATAGAGACGAAATTTTAAATCTCTACTTTTTTACTTTCTCGTATACGAAGTATACAGAGAGAAAGTATTGTAATCGTCAAAAAATTTGAACTCTAGTTTTTGGCAAATCTCCACGGTTTAACCTCCCTGAGTCCCAAAAACACAATTTTGGAATTCTGTGTGTCTGTCAACACGATAACTCGAAAACTATTGGAGATACAGGGATGAAATTTGGTATAAGATCTTTACACATAATTTGTAGGTTTCTATCAAATTTTGGACAAAATCCGTCTACGGGAAATCTTGTCTGTCTGTGTTCATGTGAACACTATAACTCAAAAACTGAAATATCTAGATGGATAAAATTTGGTACACAGTTTTATCATCATGAATGTAGGTCCATATCAAATTTTGGACTAAATCTGTCAAAGGGTTGACTGTCTGTCGGACTGTATAACAGCATACTTGTAAAAATTATATCTCCTAAACCCATTGGCTTAGATAAATAAAAATTGGTATGACGGTTGCTGACATTAATTATAGATCTGTGCCCAAATTTCGTTTCAATCGGTTAAAAAAAAAGGCATTCAAATTGCATAATTAATTTTTCTAATCTGATTCTCCATATGCATGCGTACTGGTAGCAATCTCAGTGCACATGGAAGGATTATGTCACTTTGTCCTTGAGCCAGCAAGAGTGGAAGTGTGTTCTAGATAGGTTTTAATCGCTACGCATCTCTTTAAATTTGATTCTTTACCTAAATATTTTACAATCACTATAATGTACAATGAAAAATCTTCTGTTAGTCGTTGTATTCTCAGTTACAGTAGGTTCAATTTTTTTTATCCACATGAGGGGAGGGGAAACAGCACCTTTTTGGGAAAGTATACGAGAAAGTTTAGGGGAGACCACTCCCGCTGGTTTCTTTTGTCAAAGTTTTCTAAAATTGTTTTTTGTAATTATAAAGATAAATCTACAAGTAAAACTGTGTATTTTTTAAAAACCCTCTTTTATTAGTTATCAAACTTCTTACATGCATTTTTTCAAAATGTTAATTATTTTTGATAAGAAAATTCACAAATTTAACTGATTTTTACCATTTCCTTTGCATTTTTCTAATGATTATTTAAGGGTGTCTTCAAAAGAGCATTTCATCCTGCTCAACAACACAAAACTTTTTGGCAAATTTATAGTGGAATGTTTTCATAAAAATACATGGAATATGCTCACACACTATTAAAGTGCTTAGGAATGGAACTACGTTCTCCCCCCCCCCATAAATAACCTTTTAAGTTACAAAAGATCACCTACCTTCAATCCCTCCTTACAAGTCTTCACATTGACGGGCTTTTACATCCATCTGGGTTTGCTGGTTTGGTGTGGGGTTTTCATGCCTTAGCATCATGAAAATTGGCTCCAATGTTAACATTGACATCCCTTTCTGAAAATTCAGTGATTTTGTTTTCCTTTTTTAATAAAGTTTGATTTTCTACTATCGGCTTGATTAACAGAGACCCTAGTTGGTATAGGGCCCAGGTCATCAAGGTTCTACTGTACTTGTATTTACATTGAACAAACACCACTAACATATATAATAGATACAATAAATTAATTTTTATTTTTTAAATCTTGGCAATTCTTATCACTACAGAAGAGTCTAAACTCTGCTCTTTAACATTGAAAGGAATAAATATTTTCTGAAGTGTATTTTGTATCAAAATAGGTTACTTGTACTTCAATGATTTCAATGAATGAAACATTTTTCAATAGTCAAATGAGCATACTGATAAGAGATCTTTTTGCTGGGAAACAAGACAAAAAGGATTGATTTTATTCTTAAGTTAATTTTAAAAGTGCTAGCAAATAGCATTCGATTATGCTGATTTTTATTTTAATATCATAAAATTTCTCTTACCAAATAGATAGGAAAATTTTTGTGTATTTATTTTAACCTTACGCCAGCCACCTTCAGCAACCAGTTTGCCCGTAATTTCAATAGCCTGTTGCTATGCTTGAAATTTGGCGAAATAAATTGGCAGTTGTAAAGGCTGAGGAACTCTACCAAAGTTTTATTTTCGATATCTTTTGAAAATGGAGGGTGGTAGGTGATAGGCAACCATTGATGGCATATCTAGGGGTCTTAAACTTTCATATGAAATAAAAAATTGCCAAAATTGGTCCTGTGTTTGGGACTGAGGGATTATGTCAAGGTTTTCTCCCATAGTTAATGTTTAAGTGACCTAGTGTTTTTTCGATTTCCCTCCAAAATGGAGGATGGTGGGGTGGGGCAGGAACCTATTAATGACATATCTAGGGACCATAAGCTTTTATATGAAATAAAAATTGTTGAAATCAGTCCAGTGGTTAGGGCTAGGAGACTGGTCCATTGGTTTTGCATAAATAATTGATTGCATGATCTTTTTATTGTTCAGTTGTTATATAAATATGGATAAAGTAGTCTTGTTTGTTTAAGTTTTAGTAAAGTTTGAACTTGAATTTTTTTTATTAAATTAAATAAATTAAAATACTTACCTATTTCAAGTCAAAATATAGTAAGTTAATTATTTTATTAACTAATTATTAAGCTGTTTATTAATTAAGAGAGGTAAAAATGTAAGTTGTGCAAATATGCATTGCTGTACAGTGTAGGTTTAAAAGCTACAATGCTCTCATAGTTACAAAGCACCAGCCACCACAGCTCCATAGTCTTATTATCTTCTTCCAGTTAATTATTTTATTATTTCTTTTTATCATGTTATTATAAATACAATAGGAACATTTTTTTAAGTTTTTAAACTTTGTATTTTCAGTGCAAGCTCCCATCATTTATAAATGTTTCTTCTTCGTGTAAATTTCTAGTATACATTCAATTTATGTATATTTAAGGTAAGAAAGGGAATGATCATACAGTCAGTGATACTAAAAAATCTGCAAAGAATATAGAAGTCAATGATGCTCCTGCTCGTAAGAGAGGAAGACCAAAGAAAGTGAATGTAGACGATGAAAAGGCTGAAAATGTGAATACTGTTCCTAAAAGAAAAAGAGGTAGACCATCTGTAACTACACAAAAGAGTATGACTGAAAGTTTTGATGACAAAGTAAAGATTAAAGAAAATGATGATCAAGGTATGTTTTATTTTGAAAAAAATTACAAAATGCGTTTAATGTACTTTCTTATATTGTGGGGTGAATGCCATTGTAGTGTTTCAGAGGTCCAGATGGCTTAAGTCTGCAGTTATCGTGCAGAGCTTGGTGACATTTTTTTAATGCTGATAAATGAAACTCTTGAGAGCAGTGAACCCAGGGATGTCCGTAACCTTCTAGAGCAGAGGTTCCCAACTTGTGGTACACATACCCTGGTGGTAAGCAAAGGACTAGTTAGGGGTATGCAAAATCAAAGTTGGTAATGGCGGAAATGAGAGAACTCGTGGAATAAAAAAAGTTAAGAATTTTGTTTCCCTAAATTAATATTGGCTGTTTAATAATTATACCACTTGAAAAGTTAATTATTACAGAGCGTAATATTCAGCCATCCTTATTAAGTTAATCCGAAATTATTGCAATACTGGTTTTATTTGTTTTGCCGTTGAACTAATACAATAGTAAAACTGCAATAAAATGTAAGATCAAATAAAGTCGTTCAGAAGCCAATGAAGTTAAGTCCAGAAAAAAAATTGAGAATATTGTTTTTTAATAGAATAATTTTTTAAATTTTGGGTTTATTAATTCAATAAGCAAAAGCATATGAAGTCTAAATCCTTTAATGAAAAAAATATTATTAATTCCAATAAAATTCTCAAAAATCAGAAGTCATCAAAAAATGGATTAAACTGCATTGACTTCCGAACGACTCAAATATAAGTCATGCAAATGTTATTAATTTGAGTCATTTAACTCTTAAGCTAACTTAAGCCCTTAACATTATTGATAAAAACTTCTTTGCATACACGGATGGTTGGTGAAGGGGAGGATATGACAATAGGGGGTAAGCGAAAATATAAAGATTAATCAAGGGGTATGCGGGGAAATAAAGGTTGGGAAACCCTGTTCTAGAGTCGCGAGTCACCGCAATTAAGAGGGACAGAAAGAGTTTGGACAGGAAGTGAGTGAGCATGGTTTTTCGGGTTGCTCTGCATGATAGCTGTTTTGCATTCTATTTCTCACTGAGTAGTATAGAGCTGCACATAAGTAATATATTCTCACTGATTAGACTAAGAGATCATTTGTGGACATTTGTATATAAAAGAAGGAAGCCTGAATAAGGAGATGTAGCTTGCAATCCAGATTTTTCATTGTTTGAATGAGCCCTTGAACACTACATTGATGCAGTCGACAGGATTGTCACTTGAAGAACTGTTTTTTTTCCCCCCCACCGTCTGATAAAAGCAGATTCCAGAAGCAATCTGATCATGGCATTCCTCAACAAAGTGAAGAAGAATTATCTGCATTCCAATGCTGAAGAATTGGGTATAAAATGAACAGAAAAAATGATTAAGCCACAAATAATTATGTCGAGCAAACATTTTGAAGAAAGGAGGAACATGAAGATAGGAGAAGAAGAGAGCTGATAGAAGTGAACTGCAGAAGCTGCGATTGGAAAATGAAAGAAGGAGAAACGAGAATGATCATGTAGTGAATGCTAAGTTTAGTAGAAAACCAAAGATTGATTCGCATAGTATTTTACAAAAGTTTAATCCGAAATCTAATGATGTGAGTTTGCATCTTATTCTATTTGAGAGACAAGCTAAAAGAGCAAATATTCAGAAAAACATTCGATTTCACATTTAATTGTATTGTTACCAAGTGAAATGGTACAAATAATCACGAGAGCATACATGCCTACTGCTATGGATTCTCTGAAGTTACTACGGAGTTCATCTAAAATTTCTGCAAACTACAGATAATATTAAAATTTCTACAGAAACAAGTTTTTCCCCCCTTGCATGCAGTCGTTTTAGTTGTGTTCCTTGGTGACATGATGATCCAGATATTTTTTTCTACATTTCATGTTTTTGAAAAATGTCATGTATTTAATTATTTCTAATTCTTCTAATAATAGTGATATATCTATATTTCTTGCATTATTTATTCAGATAAGATATTTTTTTTGAAAATAGAGATTTTTGATTACTTGAAATATATAAGTATATTAATATATAAATATTGTATATAAATGATCATAAATTCAAAATTTTGATACAAGTCTGTTTCCGTTTATTCGTGCGCGCATGCTTGCCATCCTTGTAGACCTTGTGCTACAGACAGCCACATTTCCAATGTTGGCATGTATGCAAGAGCAGATTAAGAAGTGACTGAAGATTATGATAAAATAAAGGCCCTGTTACTGAAGAGATAAAAATTGACACCGGAAAGATTCCAACAGCTGTTCAGGGATCGCAATAAGGCACTGGAAAATACATGGACAGACGTTGCATACAAGATAAAGAATTACTTCCATGAATGGATTCATGGAGTAAATGTGAGAACTTTTGAGGAATTGTTCAGCCTGATCATAAAGGAGCAGATGAAAAAAAAAAATTGCTGTCTGAGATTCCTGACCATTTTCTAGACGAATGGTCCCAATTAAAGAACCCTGAAGAATATGCCAACAAGTTGGATGATTTCAAGTATGTTCAAGCGGACAAACGGATTACGGAAACTTCCTGGAGAGGTTACCCAGGTGAACATTATAGTGATGAATATGAGGAGCAAAGAAATGTCACAAATCATAAGTTTTGATCTCCAGTAAAAGAAAAGTACCGGGCTGCTAGAAGAGAACAATACGGTGCAAGGATTAACGCATGTAAAGATTATGTCTGTGGATTACCCCATCGGGCAAGAGATTGCGCAGAGAGGTGTCAAGTATCAATACTGAATAAAAAAGAACTAAATCTAAAAAAGGATGTCCCAACAGCGGAAATACAATCATACTGTTTGAAACCAGCGAAGTCTTCATATTTACCTGTAAATATCCCCATTAATGAGCTACAATATGTCACCACCATAGTAGACAACTATAGAAGTAAAAATGCTGATCGATTCAGGAGCCCAGATACCTGTCATTAATGGAAAATTATTATCATAGGAAAAATTAACTAGAGGTAAAATTATACTTACCAGCAATTTTGGAGTGAGAATTGAAGCCAGATTGGCAAAATTCCGTTTCTCATTGAAGAGCGAAGATAAAGACAAGTTTCATCGCCCAATTGAGATACTTGCAGAGGTGTTACGTAGAATTCAAGAGCAGTTGATTTTTCCAATAAATATTTATCAACTACTCAAGATCTCCACGGTAGATGGCGGGTAAGGAAAACGGAATTATTACAGCCAAGGTTAGCTGTACAAAGAAAGAATGGAGAACTAAGCGTAGCGTGAAACTAAGAGTTGGGTGAATTATAGAGGTAAATAGAAAGGCTGAGGGAAGACCTAGAAAGACTATGGCATCAAAGAATACCATCTGAATACGAGGCAGTGCCCACTAAAAAAAGAGTCGGTTGGCTCTGAATCGAATGCAGCCTGGCAAACAACCTGAACATGGGAGAATTGAGAATCCACTAGAAGTCGCAGCGTACAGACTTGATGATGGTGAAAATAAAAGTGAACATTCAGGTATTTGTGTAAGTGACAATGAACTTGCTAACAGCGAAATTATAGACGAACTTAATCCAGCAAGGATGGAGTCCAGTTGGATGAGTCTGCTGAGCTTTTCTAGGAGGAGAAGCAGGACATAACAGGACCAAATTATGTAACTGTGCAACAAACTGTGAGTGAACTTTAAATATTTTCTTTTAGGTTTCAAAGTGATCCGGAATTGTAGGGAGCTATCTATGCATCTGTATTTTAGAAATTATTATATTTGTTTATATGTGTACATGTTTTCTCGCTTTTCTTTTTTTAGAATTCTTTAAATGTAGTAGCATCTGTACATCTGTTTATGAAATTCTTTTTTGTGCGTGTCTCAGTTGGTTTTATTGATTAACTAATGTTTGACAATGGAGTTCTATATATAGTTTTCTTCGTTGCTCTTCAATCATAAAATATGCAAGTGTGTGATGTGTAAATATTATTCAAAAGTTTATGCGTATTAATGGATACTTCAGTTATTCTATGTGTAAAAGTATTTAGTTTATTTGAATGACGCTGTGTAAATTGAGTTTGAGGTGGTTTGAATACCTATCTATTTAATTCCATATTTGTATCGGTTGCGAACAGCATAACAACAATATGTATGGAATCATTGCTTTTTTGTCTAATTGAGAGATTATCATAAATTTGTATAAGCTTTGGTTTATTTAAAGGTTCCGGAAATGCAAGACCAGATATACTTCTGCTCTAGCACTTTATTACACTCAGAAGAATAATTGTTTTATGTTCAGGATTCTATTTAGTTAAGGAATGTAAGCTTGTTTCAATCCTATGTACATTGTAAATAATTTAGGAAATATGGTTAGTTATAAGTTCATTTGAGTAACTGTCAAGTATCTCATTTATAAACATTGCTTCCTTAAGATATAAATTTGTATGTATGTATTTTATATAAGAGGTGTATTAAGGTAATTTAGCATTTTATACTGATAATGGCAGAATGTGTTATGTGTCTGTTTTAACATACTGTGTAACATTGTTTATTATTGTTCTGTAGAATGTAAATTGATCTGGATCCCCAAAGACTTGAATTCAGCTCTGTGTTGTCTGAGAACAATGCAACACAAATCTTGCGGGGAGGGTGTAGTGCTTCGGAGGTCCAGATTGCTTAACTCTGCGATTGTCACACAGAGCTTGGTGACATTTCTTTTAATGCCGATAGATGGCAGACTTGAGAGCAGTGAACCCAGGTGTGTCTGTGACCTTCTAGGGTCATAGGTTACCGCAGTTGAGAAGGACAGAGAAAGTTTGGACAGGAATGAGCGTATTTTTCGGGTTGCTCTGTACAATAGCTGTTTTGCATTCTATTTCTCGCTGAGGATTATAGAACTGCATATAAGTAATATATTCTTGCTGAGGAGAATAAGAGATCATTTGTGCATTTGTATATAAATGAAGGAAGCCTGAATAAAGGAGATTCAGCTTGTAATCCAGATTTTTCATTGTTTGAAGGAGCCCTTGAACACCACAGCCTTAACTAGGTAACTTAACGAAATATGGGTAAAAGTAGGTAAATTAACAAATTATGGGTAAAAACATGCCTTTAGGTTAAGTTCACAACATACTTCAATTGGGTAAATGTTATAGACAATCCTTAGATGCTACTTATGATTTCATTTAGGTCCTCACAAATCAAATTCATTATGACAAAAACATTTATTTCCATTTTTCTCAAATAAGCTGATTTATACTTACCTATATATATATATAGTTTTGACATTCACCCCATAATATAGTTTTTAAGAATATAAATCATTGTAAGATAACTTATTGTTAATTGGAGGGTTCAGAGTTACAGCGTACAAAGTCCATAAGATTCGCTTCTGAGAAAATAAATCTCAAAGCTGTAGTTGCATTTAAAATAACACTGTCCTTATAATTCCTTTGCTGCCTAGTGGATACAAACTGAACTTTGAACTTAATCATTATTAAACAGAAAATATAACTTTTCTATACTACCATGATAGTGCTAGTGCAAAACATGGATTTGGTCTCTAACTCTGAACCCTCCAATTATGGGAATGAAATGCATTTAGAAATTTTGTAATTGCATTTGTATTTGACATTGTATTTGGCTTAGCAAATTTTTTTTGTGAATAGGTTAAAAAAAAAAGTGAGTAATTTTTTAAAGTACTGTCATAGTTGCCACTCACACCTGGGGGCATCACAAATATGTGGATGTGAGAAGTCGATGTATAAGTAAGCAGGTTCTTGCTCCTGGTGATGGGTACAAACCTCCTTTGGGAGGTGTCGGGACATGGCC
This sequence comes from Araneus ventricosus, assembly GCA_013235015.1. Lineage (NCBI taxonomy): Eukaryota > Metazoa > Arthropoda > Arachnida > Araneae > Araneidae > Araneus > Araneus ventricosus. Next base: position 29,013 of record BGPR01006989.1, read on the forward strand.
AGGTGATTGGCTACTAGAACTCCAGCCTCGGTACTTGAAGCTATTGCAGCGGCTGTCATTCAGAATCCTGGATGCTACGGCAGGGCAGGATGATCCAGATTCTTCTGGTTATTATAGTGGCCACCGAGTTTACTTGACAAACTTCGGATTATGCCAAGCAGATTGCAACTATGATGATGTTTTGTTGAATGTTTACAGGGGCTGCTATAATAAGGATGTACCTTTTTTTTAATTAATAAAATTTTTTTTATATAAATTAAGTTTGCATAATATTGAATGCTTAATATAGTTCTTCAGTTACAGTTAATATAGAAGGATAAATAATTTGTTTTAATACTTTTACGTTACCTTAAAAGTAGTTGCCATAAAGCATAAATATAGATGAGAAATATTTCTTTGCTGTGAAAGCTAGAAGACATTAAAATATTCTGAGAACAGAAACTTTATGGTATGAAATTGGTGATAAATCGCATATTTTACGGTATAAGATTGCTGTACTTTGCATATTAAGCTTGCATTTTGGCTGCTAAGAAGCAGGGGCAGCTCATATGTAGGGACTGCAATATGGCAGCACCCCAACTTTTTCCATTGTGTAGATTTAATCAATTTATTTTATTTTGCATTTAATATTTAAATTTATCAACATTCTAAAACAATTTTGTATTAAATGATTACTATATTAAAATGAAACATGAATTAAAACCTACGCAGAAAATGAAGTTTCCTATCTTATTTTTTCACTATCCAAAGAAGAAGTGCAAAGGAGAAAGTAGCAATTCAAACGGGAACTGTGGATACTTCCAGCTCCGAATTCCGCCTGCACACGCTTTCCCTACCATGATTTTAAGCTGCAGAAGTCGACAGTTCCCGTGACATTAGAAATGGAGTCTTAAATGTTTTCTCGCTTGGAAAAAATTTTCACGTTCTAAAACTTTGAAAAAATATGAAGAAATGAAAGATAATTAATGATAAATAAAAATTTAATTGAAAAAAGTTTTTTTTATAGGTAGTGGAATTTCTTGCAATCCGAAATATTTTTTTTTGGTGATTTTTAGTTATAAATGCTAATGAAATACATATTGGAAATTTTTCGTGATACAAATATGTTTTCAAAGTTTTTGTGAACCCTAATATTCTGTATCTTTCTATTTGGGATCATGATTCATTATCCCAAATTAAGTTTAGATAAATTAAGATTTAATTAAGAATATTGATAAGTATATTCCTAATTTAAATTATCGCGGTCCAACTTTTGATATATGTAATAAATTAATCATTTTTTTTCTTCTCTTGGCAATTCCGGATACTACATAATACATCAGAGCTTAAACTCAGCTTTCTAACATTAAAAAAAGAATAAAATATTTTCTGGCGCACACAATATGAATTGGGATACGATTATATGTAGCTGTTTTGTTTTCATTGGATACAAAATTTTTTAATCATTGTACAAGCATCAAGATTAATGTTTTTGTTCTTTCGCTGGAAACAAAATAAGAATGGATTTCATTTTTAAGTAATTTTTAATGATACTAATAAATAGTATTCGCTTACTCTTCTGTTTATATTAGTTATACTATTACATTTTTTCTCATTAATTAATAAGAAAATTATTTTATTTCTGTACTATACTGTCATTTTAATGTTTATTTTTTTTAATGTAGTAAGGAAAGGAGTTTGTTAAAATACTTACCTATTTGAAGAAAAGATGTTATTAGTTATTCATTAAATATAAAACTACTTAAAGTTAATGAAAAAAGCCAAAAAATGTAAGTGGTTCAAATATGCATTTCTGCACAGTGAATGATTAAAGATGCACAGAAAGGACAGCACCCCCAAGATTACATAACACGAGCCGCCACTGCTAAGAAGCTAACAGAAACAATCTTTTTTCTTTAATTTTATATATATTATTTGTTAAAACAATGCTTAAAAGAAAGCCAGTAGGATATGTAACCCAGTTAAAACAATTTAAGGCCTGCACTTGCTGCATTTTCTAGATTGTATTGTAGTTAGTTTAAGAATGGTTTTTTTTCCCCTCTTCTAAATTTTGATCTAAAAAAAATAAAAACAAGATGGCTACTATAATATTCTAATAACATATGTTTTTGTTTTATATTACTGTGCATTTTTATCCTTAATTTTGATCTTTGTACTGTGTCTTGCATAATGTCTGGTGTTATTTGTATTTCTGATTTTAGCTTAGACAGAATGCAGTAATGTTCATTAAAGAAAAAATTAAACAAAATTATTGATACTGGAAAGTTGGAACATGTTTTGCATTCTCATCAATTATAAACCAAATCCTTTTTGAACTCCTTTGTGCTGATAAAAACCAATTACAATTTAGCCATCTATGCAATCCTGATCTGATCTTAATATAGTTTTTTTTAAAAAATCGATAAAACAGAGGCTTTTAAACCATGGGTCCTAGCCCTTTTTTGGGGGGAGGGCTTATAATTTTGTGGTCATAAAAGCGAGAATATACACCCTAATATTGTCCTGTAATTTTTATTTTCAAATAATGTCTTTTCATCTCTTGCTTATTTTAATAGAGTTTCCTCTTTACTTATATATAAAGTTATATAGAGCGTCCACTCTAATCATGGTGCAATAGCTAATTTCTAAACTGTTAGAGATAGGCATATACTTCCAATTAGAAAAAAATGCTTTAAGTGAAGTTAAGAATTATTTTCTACGTTTGTTTGAGTCAATAAATGTACTGCTGAAAAAATTACGAAGTTGAAATTTTTGTACAGTCCCTCAGTCCTATTTAGTAAAATAATCATGACATATTATAATTTTAAACAAAAAGATTTTAACTCATCTGCATTCAAATCTTACTGAGTTATGATGCTTTGAATTTCATTATTTTAGGCCATTTTAAACAATTCCAAAATCCACCTCAAGGAAGATTCGCCAATCAATATATGCTGCTTCCCCGAGTTGATCATTGATTAGCCTAAAATAATAAAATGAGTCAAATAGAAGTGGTTGAGACCAGTTTAGTGTGACAGATTTGTATTGTTTCTCAAGTTGTATTGTTTGCAACAGGCTTTATATATATATATATATATATGTAGCTGTCTATTTTCAGATTGAAAATTTTTTCTGTAGCTTCAAAATGTGGCTTAAATCTTAACAAAATAAGTCAGACTGTACTTTATATATTAATATACGAGATATACTTCTTTTTTTTTAGAGAGTGATGCTGAGTCAGATATATCTATTGGGAACTTATCTATTGATTCGGTTAGCTCAGTGCACACAAGCGAGTTGTCATCTTTTGAAGACAAAATCAGTATTTGTTCAGGTGATGAAGGAGAAAAGAAACATATTCCTCTGAAAGTTGGTAGGTAGTTTTATATAATTTCCTTTAGTAAAGAAAATTTTGCATACCAAGTGTTGAAGCAAACCAAGATTTCACCGAAATCTCTGCTAAATTTAATCGTTCCACCTTCTAAAAAAGGTCAAGATATTAATGCACAAGAGTTAAAATAAACATACTTTTGAGTTCCTGACTCAGCAGAAAGTAGCCTCAAATCAAAAAATAACTCTTTCACAAAACATTACGGACATTTTAGTTTAGAAAAGCGTTCTTCGAGAATTCACAAAATGCATTCTTTTTAGAATTTTTTACATTGGAACACAAACTTCAGTAGAGAATGCCAGATTCACAACTCTTAAAATATAAATACAGCGATGCGTGCTTTTACCAGTGCTGTCAATTGTGTGAACCCAACACCATGCAAACTGTTAAAAATGAATTCAATTTTTAAATTATATTTCAATTCTTTTGAAAGAATGCAAGGAGAATGCATTATTTATTGCAATAAATATGTAATAGCAAATTGTCATTTAATTTGAATTTTTTTGATGCTATGGCTTGAATTTAAAAATCAATTCAGTGTGTTTGTCATGATAAATATCAAAGATAAAAATTCTATTTTTTCCCTAGCCCCATTTTTTCCCATTTGATATAATCTACTGTGAATATACAAGTATTTGATTCTATTGCTACTAAGTGTATATTTGGTAGCAATAGAATCGCATACTTGTAAATTCGTGATAAGATTATATGAAATGTAACATTTTGATATCTGTTTCATAATGTGATAGATTGAGCCAAATTAGCATCTCTTTTACTATTTCTTTATATTATGAATATAAGAATTTGTGGCTATTTACACTGAAATTTTTTTAAACATAAACATGGTGAGTAATGTTTTTATATTTTCTTTTAGCAAATGATATGTATCTCCAAGGCAAGCTTTCTCAGATTTACCATTTTGGAAAAAGAAGTGAAAGATTCAAACTTATGCATAATGCATGTGCTTCTGTGAGTTCTAAATTTTGACCTTCGTAAAAAAAAAAAAAAAAAAGCAATTACATTATGAAATTTTTGATTTCATTTATAAATGCCTATGTTAAATGAAGGTGTTAACTTTAATATCTTTACTTACTTTGCAGAATTCAAAAGATTTAACCAAGACAAATAATTCAAGCTGTAAGTATTAAAATTCTTTTTTTTTTTTTTTTTTTAAAATTAGGTCTTCAGATTTTTTTGCTAAAAACAAAGAACTTGCTAAGTTGCTATAATTTTTTTAAAAGCTTAATATATAGTTTTTTTCTAATTTTTTTTATTGGACATATCTGAATAATTTTTTATTGGACATTGTTTATTAGAATTGTGTTCGTTTTATCTAGTTAAAAGAAAACTTATTTGTTTCTGAAATAATAAAAATTGGCATCCTATAAATTCCAATCATACGATTTTTTTCAAAGGCATTTAGTTAATTTTATTTATTACTGGCCAACTTTTTGTGTTCCCATTTTATGTTAGATAGATTCCTTTTAAGAAGTCTACTTATTGTAATGGTTCTCATGACATGACTTCCAGAAAATTTCTGCTGCAAAATTTTGCTGATCATGGTCCCTAGAACCCAAAACCATCCCTCATTTAAAAAATATGCAGTTTTAGCAAAAGTTTAACCTTGGTTTTAATGGTAATACAGTAGAACCCGAGGAATCCGAAATTTCGGATAATCTGAACACCTTTTTAAAAAAATTTGACTGAAAAATGAAGCAAAAATATGAATAACAAAGCTAATGTTTATTCCTAACTTAAAAGAAGTATTCAAATTGGTCTTTAAGAATGAATACAGCACCTTAATAGAAACAAATTCAGATATTTCTTTTTACCCTCAACTTGTTTGATTTGTTGCAACCTTGCAAATCATCGCATGCTCTTTCCGTACGCCTTCACAGAACTCCCACAGTCAATATTCTTCTGCATTTAGTACATCATGAGTATTTTAACAAATTTTCCAGATAATCCAACTTCCCCAGAATCCGAACAAAGGTTCAGCCCCAATTAGTTTGGATTCCCAGGGTTCTACTTACATCCAAAAACAAAAGGCAAAATCAGAAACAGATGAAAAACGAGGCAATTATTTCCATATAAATCAATGTAAATCAAATTAATTTGTTCTAGAGACTTCAAAATACACACCAAAAACACATTTTTATAGAGAATAAATATAGTGTTTAATACTAAAAACAATAAGAATTTAATGTAAAGAATAAATGAACATTTAAATGCCATTTACATTTTTATACCTTTCTGAAGACTCTTTTTGGCGTATGGAAGACAACGAGAAGGGATAGAGAGATGCAGATGTTATTGTTTGGGATGGGAATCGCCCTTCATAAGGAAGAAAAAAAGGAACACTATGCAGTGTTTTTCCTGTCAAGCACACAAATGCCAAAAAGAGAATGATACTTCCAAGACATGGCAATAACAAGTATGATGGGAAGTACAGAGATTAAAAGAAAAGAGCAGTTTAGCCACTGGCAGAATAGTAATTTTATTATAGTATTTTCACCCTGAGCAACACTGGGTACATCAGCTAATAATATATAAATATTCTATTTAAAAAATTTTTTATATATAGCATGTAAAAAATGGTATAGTGTTCTTTCTTGCTTTCTTTTCAGCAAATTGTTACATTAAATAATGCATTTTTCAATGTTAAAACTTTTTTCTATTCTTCAACTGAATTGTTTCAAATTTACTCATGTTAAAAATTCTGTTCCTGTAAATAAATTATATTTTAAACTATTCTTCCTTTAAAAATTTATTAAACATATTGCTTAATTTCTTTTCAGCAGCAAATGTTGACTCTTCATCACGTAAAGTTTTACCCCAAAGAATCAGGAAGCCTAATTCAAAGTATAGTTCTGAAACTATGTATTGCGATGTCAAGGATTATTCATCTCCACCTGGTGACACAGGATCATCAAGTTCACAAGAGGAGATGGATAACAAGTCCTCTAGGTCCCCTAAAATCCAGAGAAAGCGTAAAAGGTCGAGCTTGGATAAAGGAACTGCCTCTAGTTCTGCTTCTAAGAGTTCTGCAATTCATAATGTGCCATCAACTCGAAACAGTTCAGCATCAAAGAGAGTAAAAACAAGCACCTCTCCTCTGTAAGTTTGTTTATACATGTTTGACAATTTTCAATGTACATGCAATTTTTAAAGATGGACATTCTTGAGCATTCTGCTCCATGCAAATGTCATGGTGGCACTCAACACCATTCCATTTTTCAGCCCATTCATTTAGGCAGGTCACTCATGGGCTGCTCTATGGAAACCTATTGGCTACAGGCACTCCAATTCCTTACTGCGCCTATTTTTCTCCCCGCCTGCTCAGATTTCCTCTAGTGCAAAAGAACCTCATCCCCCACATATCTACAGCAGTCGCATTTCGTCACTTAATAAGAAATGAGATTTCAAAGAGGAAGAAAATACTCAATTTTTCACAATCAATAACGAATGTTTCCGATTTTTTTCTACATCTGGTAGGAACATGCGGTCTCGTGTTCTTACTAGATGTTAAAAGAAATTCAGAAACATTCGTTTATTGATTGCGAAAAATTTAGTATTTTCTTCCTCTTTGAAATTTCAAAAAATTGAGATGCGTGGTGTTGCTTCTTAAGCGATGATTTATGGCCCGGCAGTACAAATGGATTTCAGAACTTTCGACCACACCGTGCCAATTCTCATCAGATTTTCGTATTGAGACGGGTTTTGGCATGTTGTGACTAAATTTTTATGGAACAGAGCACGCGTGAATGTCCAGCTTAAGAGTTATAGACTAAATATAGTTGGAGATGGTTTAACATTTTTTTCTAAAAATAATAATCAGATTTAAAGTGTTAATGTTACTTTACATTTGCTTTATAAACTTCTTTAAAATATATTGGAAGATGCTGACATTGAAAATCTTATCTGAATTATGTTGATTTACTCAGAAATCTATTTCATTGAAAATAATTTTCCATAGCTTTGAAAAGTTAAATAATTGTCATTTTACTTGAATATTTTAATTATCACTTCTAACAGTTTATAAATGAAAATTAATTTCCTAAATAAGCATGATATTTCTTTGATTAAACAAACAAATAAAAAAAGATTGGATAGTAAATTTATTAATATGTTAGATAATTATCCTTTAAAATGCAACAAGACGTTTTAAAATATTACTTCCATAAAATATATTTTGCTGCCCATTTACAATAAACAATACTTAACATCATGTATTGCTATGAAATGTTGTTTAAAATTACTTTTTTATGATATTACACCATCCTTACTAATATAATGGAAACTTTTGCAGATCAAAATCTTCTACAAAACGTTATGATACCTCCGATTTGTACAAACCTCGTCCAGTGACTGGAAGCACTATAGGATCACGGAGTACAGCCATCACTTTATTTTCATCATAGCTTCCACTTCGTTTGTACTTCTTGTAATGTACCTTGAGTGATAATATTTATCACTCAAGATTTGTCAGAAAATTGTATATGGACAACATCTCTTTAATTAATCCAGATTTTAGTTAATATTCTTTACATTTCTTTTTATTTCCATTATATTCAATTTGTGCATGTGCAATGTTTAAATAAATGCATGCTGAAACACACGTGAATTAAATGTAAATAAAAATGCTACATTTAATTTTGTAAATGTTGAATAGCAACTTTGTTTCAGCTTTATTTTTGTTTTCCTGCCAATATCTATTTGCTGTAATGTTATTTATCTCAAAAGATAAATACTTTCCCAAAATAATTTCAATTAAAATCAGTTGTAAGCTATTGATTGAAAATCATTGAAATTCTGAATGGATAAATTGCACACTGAATGAAAATTTTCTGAATCAAACTGAATCTAAATTTTTGGCTTCATGTGTATATTTATTATAATTGTTGTTTATATTTACTTTATAAATCCAATGTAGATATAAATAACTGACTTATATTTGTAAACAGTGCATAATAAACATTTTTCTTATGAAAATGGCCAACTTTTTTTTTTTTTCGGGGAAAAAAATTATTTCAACCGTCATAAATTTACAGAGCTATTTCCTTGTTCAGGATCAATTTCCATAGGATATCACATATACAGGCATTTTGGTTCAGATGTTTTTAAGATTATGCATTTGGTTTACTAGTTTGCTGGCTCTTGAAAAACTGAACTAGTATCGCTTTTATTTAGTATGGAGTTCATGTCCAAAACTTTTAGATGCTTCTATTGTAATAAGAGTAAAAAATGCAGTATAATAGAAAGAAAAATTGCATGAAACTTGGAATGCAGAGAAAACGAATTTAAACTGTACTGCAGATTCATCATCAGAATAATGCAGTGTATGGAAAAAGAAGTGCAGTAAATTCTCGATTATCCGGCATTCAAGTATCCGGAAAGCTCAATTAATTGGAAAAATTAGAAAATGAGTTTTTCTAAAAATTGCACATCTGCGCCAAAATATAGCGCAAGTGCACCCATGCCGTTCCACTCTTGCGGACAATTTATTTCTGGAATGCAATGTCTGCTCCGCATGGAGGGATGTAGAAGGAAAAAAAAGCAATATGCACTACAGTGACGTACACAGACTTGTTCTATGTGGGGGGAGGGTTCAAAAGCAAAAGCGAGAACAGAAAAAAGTCCTCGCCTTTCGCAGGAAAACAAAACCTAAAAACGAAATCAACAAAACAAAAAAAAAAAGTAAAGGGGCAGAATGAGTAAAAAAAACCCCACAATGTACCCCCCCCCCATTTTCTCCGTCACACTCAGCTATCCAAACTTTTCAGGTATCTGGAAATCGGCGTCTCCCGTGCATGCTGGTTAGTTAAGCTTTTACTGTAATATTGTGTCTGGTCATAGCCATATACTGCTATAAACACAGCTATATGGTTCACAAACAGACTTTCATGTTGATCAAAAAGAAATGTCACCAGTATTCATTTGGTATTATTACAGAACAATGAAAATGGGCAACAGCACCAAATTATTTGAAGGAGGTACATACTACAAAACCAGATGAATCCACTGTCTGAATATCCATCACAAATTTAGATCAAATTGCAAATTTTCATCACCAAGAAACTGAAAAATGCTTTGAAAATTAATGTGATTATGTTAGTTCATAGCATTTTACATACCTGTTAATCTGCAAGTAGAAAGTGCAATTTAATTTTTGAACTATTGTGTATCAATACTGTATGCTATACCACAGATCAGAAATAGCCTATAGTGTGATGATTTGAAATATAAAAAAATCATTAATTTTTTTTATAAAGAGAACCTTTCAAACTTGTATATAAACAAGAGTCTTAATAGCATACATGAATTATGTGGTTTGAAGAATATGTCTGAAAGTTAAAATGGCTAAATTATATTTGACTCTTTTGTAACATGACAGATATAAATCAATTGCATTAGTCCAATTCTTCCCAAACATACTGAGCGGAACTCCGTAGATTAAACTGTGTTCTTGTGTAAGCATGTCCATGTCAACAATTGCAGCAGCTACTGAGATACATTAATACGGCTCCAGTTATTTCTCCCAAACTGGTTAAACTGTGTCAAAGACAGGTGTTGCATATAGAAGTATGGACTGAAAAGTGAAATAGGGTGAGCTTTACCCTGGGAGAAGTGACCAGGTTAAAATAGCAGAGCTGATTGAAAACACAACAAAAAATGGCTGTGTTGCCCAAAATGCAGCACTCTGTCATTCAGATTGTTGAGCAAATCTTGACATAGGGACTAGATGATACCTAACATTTTCTTTGACATTTACGTCTAACTTTATTACTTACTTATTTTATCCAATTTCTTTTTACTTTATTTAGTTTTATATTTACTTTCATTTTATTTTTTCTTTTTGTTATTCTCTTGTACATCTTCTTATTTTGCATTTTATAAGTTTTTTTTTTTTTGGCTTGTTTTGTATAAACTCTCTTTTTGAAGAAGATGGTTGGGTTGAAGACCCTTTGGCCATTTGTGGGTCAGAGTAGATCTTTAGTTTCACTGTTTTCCTGAATTTTTTTTCTTTTTGACACTCCAAGGGTTTTGGTGTGAAAGAACCAGTTGTTGTTCCTAGGTTTTTGTCCTTTTGGCTGTGTGGTTTCCCATGGGGCTTCCTTGCTAGATGGGTTGCTTTATGGCAGCTCATCTGCTTCCTGTGTGGCTTCAACTTGGAGGAGATTTAAATCTTGTCTTAGTCAGGATGCTGATCAGGTTATGGAGAGAGAAGAACCAAACTTAATTCATCTACATATGAATAAAAACTCTTGCCCTTCACATAGAACCCCATAAGCAATGTCAACCAGTGACCAACACAGGTGACTTCTAAAGACTCTTTGTACAGACTACCAGTTTCCTTAAATTTTCAGTTTTAATTGTAAATTGACTACCTTGTGAGCAATCTGCCATACTGTATTTTAAAAAGAATATATAAAAGTGTGAGAATGTGTTTTTGTAATTTGAGCCATGCTGAAAGTTTTCTGTGCCTGTTTAGTGTCCATGTTGTTCAATGTAATCGAGGAGAGTAATGTGATGTTAAATTCAAGAAGACAAATGAAAAATGTCCATGAACTTGAAACTTTCCCTATGAAATAATGCTGAATGCTTTCTGACGTAATAATTTTAAATTTATTAAGTGTTAATTTTTTTTAAAGGTAGCACTGTATTTTGAGTGAATATTCTTTGAATAAGATGACACATTTTAAAATATTAAAACAGTTTCTAGTCACCATTTGCTAATGACTTGATTAAAATTTAGGGCACTTAATATCATAACCTGGGAATATGAATAGCCAAAAGTGTTTATAAAAAAATGTGCAGCACATTTGTGTTATACAAGAGTTGTTTTTAACAATAACTAGCCAAAGTCAAAATTAATGTCTAATTCTAAACTTTATATATAATAGTATAATTTATCATTTATTCTATGATTAAGTATGCATATTTATATAATTGTCTGGAACTTTTTTTCTCCTTCCTATGCTGTTTGTCAGTGGTAGTGATATTTTTTAGAAAACTGCAGGTAGGAATCTAGGTCTTAATCAAATCTTTTAGGACTCAATTTTTAAATCCACTCTTAAAGCGACATGATTTCATATAAATATGTAGCAAACATCCATGGCTATAGAAATTCTTTAAACTAACACAAACTAATCTAAATTCATTAATGTAAATATGAGTAGTGGATGAAAATCAAGTTGAGAAAATGAAATTTATTTTGTGTTATGGTGCTGCCACCAAAAAAAAAAAAAACAATTCTGTGTTCCTTAAATGTAATTTTACAAAACTGATATTTAAAAATAAAAATGTGCAATTTAAGGTTAAGTTATTGCCATGTAAGTGGAATTCACCAGTTACTGGTTAGTGTGAAATATGCAAGTTGAGGTTAGTATGACATACAGTCTAGAATTTTATAAAACTAAATAAGAATGAAATTTTAATATTTTTTCAGATTTATTAGTTTAAAACTAAAATGTATACATGTTTTCCAAATCTTATATAAACATTATATTTACAGGATCATTCTTTTTTTTTTTTTAAATTATATACCTAGCTTATAAAAATCATTTGAACTTTATAGTATTCAAACCAAGGAAAGATTTTTTCAAACTATTGCTATCAGCCCATTGAGAATCCAGATGTGAATTATCATCATCAGTTTCCAGTTGCTAGAAAGAGAAAATTATAACATTTGAAAAAAAGGCACAGATTTATCGGGGGTTATTATGACCCCATTAAAAAAAATCCTGAAAACTATTGTAAAATTCCAATATAATTTATAACAATTCAGAATTTTAATGTGATACAAATAGATGCATATGTATATATTTTCAAACAATTTTAATGGTGGAGCAAAAAGCATAATTTAAAAAAAAAATATTAAATGTTAATTTATGTTCCACTACATCATTAAAGTTGAGGCAGAAGTCATTAAGTCCCACAAAAACATTTTGACAAAGTACTGTAGTTAACTATAAATTGCAATTAATTATTTCGCGATAGAAACCTGTTATCTAAACATCAGTGCTAGAAATCTGCAAAATAATTTTGACTATTTATCATAACGACTCAAAATTAATCAATTTTAAACTGACCACATCTCGAAACTATAGTTTTAGACTTATTGACTTTTGCCTGAATGATGACAATTTCATAAAGTAACCAATCTTTTAAGGTTTTTCAACACAAAAAATAATAATAATTGATTAAGTTGGTTTGTTTTTTTAATGGGAGGGTAAATTTCTGATTATTGTTTGCTTGCATATTTCTTAGCTAATAATTGAAAGTTCATAGTGAACATTTTGATGTAAATGATGACTTCTCTCACTTATCCTTTTGAAATATTAGATTAACACTTGTGTAAGTATACAAGTTAATAGAGGTTGTAGATGTAAAACTATTGGTATAAAAAGAAAGATTCAGGTTATGTAAAGAATTCTAGTACACCATTCAGCAATTCAACAAATTATTATAGGGCAGGAGTGTAGTGGAGCCGGCACACACCGGAATGCCATTCCAGCACTGCTTTTTTTGCGAGAAATATATAAGAAAAGAAAAAAAAAAAACTTGCTTAGAACAGTGCGATTTTTGTCACCCATGTTAGAGCGTTCTGGCACTGCTTATTTTGTGACTAAACCACTGATCCTGAGTACGGTTTTCTCACCCAAAAACTTAGTGTGTATTTTTGTTTAATGAGAAAAAATAACATTTCGTAGTTTGTACAGCATCAGTGTTCAAGGATGTTCCACATTTTGTCATAACATCACTTATATAATTAATAGAAATATCACTGGATGATACATTTATTGTAAGGCTGGTCACACGTGACAGTTCCATGCCATGCAAAGTCTACCACTCCATGCCAAAAACAATTGTCAATGTAAAAATCTGGTCAGAATCGGTGTAATGTGGAGCAAAAGGTTGGATATCCAACCTGTCCCAATAACTATTACTCCATTTGGACTACCAGGCTATAAACATGGAGAATGTAGTTATGTATGGGAGATTTGGGATGTGTGGTTAACTGAGGAAATTGAAGACGGCAGGGGTTGGGGGATTGGATTGACTAGTAGTGGATGAATTTGTGTGGTGTGGAGCAGTCCTGAATGACCTGCCTAAATGCATTGGTTGTACCACCAGACCATTTTTGTAGAGTTGAGTAGTTATGAATGACAGGTTGAAAAGAAAAGTTTAAGGAGTATAATGAGTCTACATTTCACAAGTCTCGAAATTGTGGATTTGAGAAAGTAAAATATCTGCAGTTCCAGCTATATCTGAATAACAATCATCCTGATTTTATTGAGCATGTGCTCTTTTCCCTTTGTCTCATATTCATAATTTGAAAAAAAAATATTTTTTGCTTAAAAAAGAATACATATCGTCATAATTTTAAGGTAATATAATAGTCTTTAAGTCGGCTTAGAGTAAATCTTAATCTACCTGGAAAAATCTGAATATATCTAAATAGTCAACTATCACTATAATAATGCCACTGAATCAGCATTTTTAGATATAAGAAAAAGGGACTCAAGTTTGCAAGAAACATATATCCTTTTTTTCATTCACATAAAAGAGGTCAGAAGATGGTATGATCAAACCCAAGTTATATATAAACTGAACATTAGCTGCAATAAATATTTTTTTGACAAATTTTATTCATAAAGATATTAATGTATATCAGAACAATTAAAGGTAATAAATGACATCGAGAGGAAAAGTAATTTGCATTACAAACAATACTCAAGTAGATGTTTTCTTTTCAATCTTATTTCTCTAAAGAAAAGTTTAGAGATTGCATAAAATGTTGATAAAAATGCAGATGAATTAATCCGATTGATTTCTGTTGTGTATATCTTAATGCTTTAAAAAAATCATATTATTTTCAGCATGCAACTACAATTATTTAGAAATTTCATATCAAAAATAAATTATTCAGGAGTAAACCATAAGGATTACAGAACGTTATCTTTATGCAACTTAAACTAATAATTCAAACAGAATGTGATTGCTGTTAATAAAGCTTTGTAATAAAATTATTTCGTCTATTTAAATATGACTGATAAAAAAAATCAGTACCTTTAATTCTTCTCGACGGCGATATTCTGCCATTGTCAAATCCCTTTTCTGTTGTTCAGTTAATGCTGATTCCTTCACAGGTGCACCACAGCCTTTCTAGAAGACCAAGAAAAAAATTATGCGTTTGATGTGAATCGAGTATTTTTTAAATGTTCATATCATAATTTTCCATTTCCTCCTTATATTATAATCTCTTGTTTTTAAAAAACTTAACAGTTTTTTTACTAGTGTAAAAATAACATAGGCCTTTATAAATCAAAATGAATGATAAATTTTTAAGACAAAGTAATGGCTAATAAGATTATGATTTATTTATGGAATCAGAATAATTCTTAATTTATACTATAAGTATTTTTATTTTATTTGTACAAATGAACCCATATAATTATTCGTTTATCATTTCATTTGTTAATCTTTTATACAGTTATAACAAGAAGTGTAGTTTACATATAATATTTCAATTGAAACTGTTTAGGTACTTTTTATAGGTAGTTAAATCTAAGAGAACAACAAAGTATGAAAGTGTCTACAATTGCAATTTTCTTTTTTTTGTGAATTTGCCACAGAACTATTTTGAAAATCTGTGCCATACAGGAAAACCTATATGTAATTAACCCGCTGCAGAATAGCAACTCAATCCAAACTATTGATTTTGTAGATCATACAAACTGAGAACACAACAGAACTAAACCCCACTAACTTTCCTTCAAAGTTTGTACTGCCATATTCTATGCTACCAGGAGAGATATTATATTGGAAGATTGCGTTTTTTAATGCAAGATTTACAGACATCAAACCAAGTACTTATAGTTCCATACCAAAAATTTTTAGAAAATCTTAACAATAAAAATAATAATGGATATTACATGGATTTGCCTGAACTTTGTCTAATGCATTTTGTGAATAGAAAAATTTATTTTTACTCCTCTTTTAATAGCTAACATATTTAATCTAAAACTTAAAAAATTTAATTGATGCACATTTCCAAGAACAGAAAGTGTTGAGACAAAAATAAAATGAATTACATGGGTGGAAAATCAAAAGTTGTGTAATTCTGTTATACAGAAAAATAGTTTAACCCATGAGGACACGCAAGGGGATGTTTCAGCACACCACGCACGTAAAATGTGAAAAAAACCCACTTTCCTTTAGTTGAAATGAGTCATCTGCCTTTAAAATCACCTTCAACTGACGGAATGTGTTTCAAGAAAAAATCCTTTTTTATTATCGGAATTGAGTTTATGGGGTGTCGAACAACCCCTTGTGCATCCTCGCGTCAGGTTTCTATATTTAATTGAGTGATGGTATTAGGGACAGGAAAATAATTTTTTTCTCATTATTTCGATTTTATTGATGAAATATGTGGATTCGAGAATATTCTATATTTTTAAAATGGAGATTTTTGCGGTTACAAGACTTTGAAACTGGATAATAGTGTCAGTAAAAATCTCAAGAGATTAATGCAAAAGTTTCATCATTCTGTATGTAATGTAACTGTTTTCAGCTGGTACATGTCTTATCTACTTGCAGAAAAACTATTGGAGAAACAGCTTAAAACTGTAGAAACATTTCTGAAAAACGAAAGCATATTACGCCTAACATTTATTGGATCTCAAGGTAAAGCCCATCAGAATTCTTATTTAGATAACTAAAAATATGGTTTCCTCTGTACCTAAGAAAATTAGAAGCAGTATTTTTCTATCCAAATTGTATAACGATTATAATATTGATGATAGTTTACCATAAAAAATTTTGAAAACGTGTGTAAGAAATATATTTTTCTTATGTGTTCGTAATGCGTTGAATAATATAATGCAATATTTAATTTTTCATCTAAAAATTTGTTCTTGTATAAAGAGACCTGTTTGCACAAATCATTTGGAGCAGATATAGTATAAAAATGTTGCTAGTTTTGTTTAAATAGCGAAACCATGATTGGGGTGTCACAACACCCCCCTTGCAGCGCGTCTTCGTGTTACTTTTCGTAGCACGCGTCCTCCCGAGTTGAAATAAACTGATTGTCTTTTAAAATTTTATGCTTTGTACCTAACCATACCCCTATGGCCTTTAAGCAAAGATTTAAAAAAAATAATTGTCTTCTGCAAAATAAATTAATATCACATATAAAACTTATTTAAAGTAAAATAATTACCTTTTGTAATTTTACAATAACTTTACTCTTTTCATTCTTGCCAATATAATCACTGAGTATTTTACTGGAGTCAAGTTTTTTACTAGCCCACCATAGCTCAGTCCCATCTGGTTCTAGAATCTCTTTACTAGCCTGAAAGTACATATAAACAAAGTAGATAATCTAGTGAATATAAATGCATCTGCCCTTAAAATAACCGAATTGATATCTGGTACATTAAAAAAAATTGTAAAGTTTTGCAAAATAAAAAAAAAAAAAAAAAAACGGGAATCGCTTTTCTTCACACACTTTTCAGATTTCCCACCATTACCTTTTTCAAAGATAAAAAAGTAAAATTTACAGTTAAAATAAGGATAGATTTCATAATTTAATCTTCATTAAAGATGAAATCATTCCTATAAATTATAACAAAACTAACTCATTTGCTTTTTAAATTAGAAAAGCAATAAAAATATGACCATATTGACCATGAGAATGAATGCTCATGCTCATAAATTGAATGAATTAATTCATGAAATGCTCATAAATTTTCTCTTAATAGGTTGAAGGTCATAAGAACCACATGTCTAAAAATTAAATAAATTCTCTGATTGGTCAAAAGCTTTTTTGTTATTCACTTGTTATTTCATTTATTAAGAAAATGAAAACATGTCATGAAAGGTCTGACCATGATGACAAGTGACAAAATATAAATAATGACCTTTTTCATTTAGAATTAGAGCTCTCCCTCCCCATTTCGATGATGTTGTTTCTTTTACAAATAAAATGTAAAGATAATTAGTATAAATATTTAACAACTTGAAGAAAAAGTGGATTTTAATTAATCATTCATACTGTTTCAGCCACAATAATTTAAAAAAAAACAGGCAATATGTTTTCATCTTTTAGAATTATCCAATATAATTAAATATCCTTCAAAACATGTTGTTATACATATAATCTTTCATAAGAAATGAAAAAATCATTTTTTAGAACTAAATTTTATCAAAATATAGTCACTTTACAGTTAATATTCCTTTTAAACTATTATATACACAGGTGAAATTCCATTTATTGATCAAATGTAATATTTCATATTTTAATGACAACTACTAAAAAATTAACATGTATTCTAAGCTGAATTTTATAGCTTGAAACAACTTCTGAAGTAAAGGATAGAAATATCAGCCATACCTGAGTGCCTGAGAGGTCTTCTTTCCCTTCAAGCTCTTGATATGTTATTTCATATGATGGAAGTCCCATAGGATAGCAAATTTTTACTGCCCCATACAGTATATCTAATGTGTCCTGAATGTCAGCAAGGGTTAAGCAAGCACCAGCATCTAACATTTTCTGAAATAGCAAGCATTAGTAAGAAATTAACCCTGTTGAGTAATTTTTTTAATACTTCCAAGAAGACAAACTAAAAGTTAATATAATCAAACTGAAAAAAAAAAAACTTTTTGCATCTCTTTTTCATATAAAGAATGAGACCAGTGGATCTCAGGGTAAAAAACTTACAGCAAATAATCATACCAGAAAAAATAATGCATAGTATGATTCATAATAAAACAAATTAAATCATAAAAAAGGAAAATATGGAAAAAAGTATCCAAGTATTCCAACCTGTGGAAAAGATAAAACTCATATTTTCAAAAATTAAACATACAAAGAAAACCATATCCTAAATGCAAACAAAAAAAATAACCCACTAGATAAACTTTATGAATTGGCAACTACTCTAACCCAGAAAAAAAAATCATAATTATAAGTTTAGTTTAGTTATATACTAACGTCCTGTTTTGAAGGATCACTAGGGCTGTTTTGGGATGGACCCCATAGTTTTGAACCAGCACCTCATCTCCAAAGTTCCGATGCACACTATCAGGAGAAGACTTGGCCCTCAGTATTAGATTTAACATGCACCAGAACCACATATACATTAGATCTTTGATGGGAATGGCTTTTGAACTTACACCTCTCGAATTACAAGCTGAAATCTTACCATCAGGACAATGTGGCCCCCTCAAAATTTTAATAACCCTTATTAAAAACTCCTTGATAACTTCTACTTACAGTAATTCTAAATTCCTTTTTATTATAAATTCAGTAATTTGACACGGTATGTCTTACCTTATCTGGTTAATGACATGAATGCTATTCCATTTAAAGAAGCATTCTTGGGAAAGGAGATAAAAGAGCAATACAGCTTAAGAGCTACACAAATATTCAACTATCTCTCAAGAGAAGACAAAAATAGAAATAACATTAACTGGTAATATATTTCTATAGTTTTTACAAAATTATGGTTCATTGAATAATCACATTCTGGGAATTTATTCTTTAAAATCACATGATCAGACATGACATAGGCTTGGAACAAAAAAAAGCTGAACTTCATAAATAATGAATCGTGCCAAACATAATACCGAGAAGTTAAATAAATATGATTAATCGAACAATAAAATCAATAAATTTATACAAAAAGTGCTTAAGATATTAAAAACATTGTAGAATTATTACATAATAGAAAATTAAAAATGATAAAATCCGATGCAGAAATGTGTCATGTCTGCATTATGCAAAATGTAACAAAAATCATTTTATAGCTGTATCTGATCATTCTAGACAGCAAGATTATTTCTTTAAAAAATTAATACACCAAGAGAAGTTTAAATACTATTTATATTATAAATTTATATAAAATTAACTTGGAACAATCTATAACCTGACAGCAATTAATTTTTAACAACATGATATTTCCAGATTGAGGACATGATGTTATGATTTATACTAGGCATATTTAATTCTAAACAGGTCGATGATCAGATCAGTGCTGAAATTAGAGTGGAAATCAAGAATTAAGCCATATGCTTGTCACATGAAAAATAGAAGTATCTTTCAATTGTTTTCTTTATAACATCACTCAAATTTAATATTAATTTTGTCCTATTCAGTTATTTGTCATCCCACGAGCTCTAGAAGAAAATTATGACATATTCACTGATATTTATAATCTATCCATAATATATAACCTATCCATCATGCATTAACCATTCTATATTCATGCTTCATAGTTATAATTTTATAAAGAATTGATTTTTGAATACTCACAAGCATTATATTGATATCAATTTTGAATATAATAGATTAATAATTGGTATATGACTATTAATAGAAAAAAATAAAATAATTAACCTGAGAAATTCTGGTCTTGGCTTCAGCAGTAGTTTTTGTCAGAATCTCAGCATGCTTTTCTAGTGGTGCTGAAAAATTCATAAAGTATGTCAAATAATAACAAAGAGATAAATGCAACTAATTAACTAACAATATTTATATTTTAGTTATAAAAATTATCACTGTATTGATGATTTTGAACAAATTGGATTAAACAGATAAATATTTTTTTAGTGGGCGGGATGTTGAAAAATCTTACAATTAAATATATATTTAAGGTTGTGAAGAACTAAGTAACACTTAAAGTTTAGTTTACATTAGTAGACAATTCAAAAAATAATTTTTTAAGCATAATAACACATTTAAGAATTCAATAAGCATCTTGTATAACAGTTCAGATTTTCCAACATAATTCCATTATCTTTGGAAGTAGGTAGATTTTGATATTTCAAATTTATGAGTATCATTGTTGAACATCTTGAAAATTTTAATAATTGCAAGTAAATTTTATTTTAATTTTATGATGAAACGATGGCTCTAAAAATAATAGTGTATTTAATAATAACTTTAATATTATTTTCTAGAATGTACTTATGTATATTTATAATAAAGAGGTGAGAACCATTCTACAGTTACATCTATTTTTTAAAAATTAGAATACAGGGGAGCATAATTAAAAAGTACAACACTCCACAGAAGTAGGAGTGAAAAAAAAGAAGAGTAGTATAGTTAATGATAGCACTTATTTAAAAGTGTAGTGGCAGATTTTCCAGTTTCCAAAATGGAAAGATATTTTTTTTTCCAGATTTATATTTCCAATTTTGTCTCTGACACAAGGGTTTAAAACCACCAGATATAAATGGATCAGAAACAAGGATTCAACTAGAGTCTTGAGTGTCAAGACAGTTTATCTCACTTACACACCCAGTGGCAGAATACTTTTCAATGGTCTGTAACAGAGGTTGGGTCTCTTAAAAATAGTCTGCAGAATAGTGTGGGACTATAAATATTTTGCTTTCTTTCTTCAGTTATTTATATCAACTTGCAACTATTAAAGTACGATAAATGTAAATTAAAAACCATATAACGTCTATATTATTTGTATAATATAATTGTATAAATTAATAAACAAAAGCATATGAAGATTAATCTTTTCTTTGGGAAGATAATTAACAATAATGAAGTATCAAGTTGTTTCAGAAGTAATATTAAGCATACTATACAAATACCTATGAAGAAAATTATATTTGGGTACTTTTCTGTTTTAAACACAGCACTTGGTGACTTTCTGTTTTGGTGATTTTTTCAAAACAATACATCATTAGCTCATATAAATGAAATATTCTTCAATATGTTAAATGTTATTTAAAAATTTATGCCTCCTGTTTATTGTAAAAAAAAAAATTAAGTATGTCAAAAAATGTCTTTCCTGTATGTTTTTAATTTAAAATGCAATAAATAATTGCTTTTTTTCGAAACAAAAACTTTGAAACTTATTTGCACATTTATCCTGATTTGCATTTTAATGGTTTGTATGCAAACTGATAAATTGTTCTACAACTATGCATACATAAAATTTCATAGTATCATTGTTTATTATTGAAAACAAGGAAGAACAGAGCTGTCATCCTCTAAAATTCTTGATTCAACTTTTGATTTTATGGAATTTTGCATTTGCACATGTGTAGATACATTTTGAAAGTCTGTATAATAATGAATTTCATATTTCTTAACTATTAATACTTAGAACGTTTAAAGTTGGGGCAATTTTGGCTTGAACTCTGTTCCTCATCTTTATCAATTTCAGAATTTGTTCTTTTTTCGCTCCCGTTTTTAAAAAATTATTGAATTGCAGCTGTAGAGATCGATCGAAACTTCAGAGGTTTATTTTCAGCTGGTGTAAATAATGCGAATCGTAATAATGTAGCATCGCAATCAAAACAACGAATTTTATCTATATACGCAGCCATCTCAAAGTAAAAACCACGTGTTAATTCCAGCAACCAAAAGCTCAGTGCCAGAAATGTATCGGAATAAAATATGTAGAAAACATCGGAAGTGACCAATACCGATATTAGGCACTTAGCGTAATTCAAGGTCAAATTGCAGTCACTAGGGGAGCCCATTCAGCTTAGGGAAGAAAAGAGGGGGCGGGCGAGAGGATTGCATATTTTAGCAATGTGCGTTATTTAATAATTGTTAAGTTCTTTTGAAAGTGTGTTTAATAAATTTGATATTTTTCATGATGGGATTTATTTTATGAGCACATGACAAACTTTATTACAAAATAGTCTGCAGACACTGTCCAAAATCTGCGACGTACGATGCAGCATCGTGGTGATTCTACAACTGGGCTTACACACACATATATTATGAGAGATAATTCCTATAAAGAGATGGGTATATCACAGTTAGTCATGCAAGAGCTTTAATTCGGATCTCTGACTTGTGCATCAAATTACAGAATTTTTGATATTTAAATAAATATTTAAGTTAATGTAACCATTAGTTTTAAATACAAAAATGACCTGGACATGTTTAAATGTCTCAAGTATCCTTTACTATCTTAAATAGATTTAAATAAAAAAAATATCCCAAATGGGTGGTGACATCTAATTAGGCAGTTAAATAAAATCGTATGTCAAGGAGTTAATATACACATGATGTTGGTTAAGACAAAACTGAGTTTAAAAAAATCTGATATTGTCCAATGATTTATAAACACAAACATTTTAGTACAATAATAAATATGAAGACAATAAAATTAACAACAACATGGAGAAACTGAAGCAAGCAAAAGCTGGAAAAGGCCATAAATTCTAAAATAAAATTATAACAACCAATGATTCTCTCTATAAAAGGAGTTAAATATTTTGATTATCTTTTGATCATCATTTCTCTCATAAATATCAATAAAATTTACATTTAAGACAAGGGTTTAATCCAATTGTCAGAGCAACAGTGATGCAATTTTTCTTTAACAGCCAAAACCAAAAGAAGAGAGGCAATAGACATTATCAAGGTATTTATTTGATAGTAGAGTGACAGATTTAAGTTTTTAAAATGAGAAAAGATTCTTTTTTGATTAACAGCTGCAAATTTGGAGTAATGGAGAAATTTATCTTTTGACATAAAGCATTAAAAACAACAGATATGAATGAATCAGAAATAAGGAAATGGCTATTGTGTTTTATTTAAAATAATTTATCATATACTTATCTGTATAATGGATAAAGTTTTCACTCATTTAAAAATAAATATATTTATGCAAAAAAGGAATAAATGTATTTATGCAATTATTTATTTCACTTTCAGATTGTATTTGAATATTTCTTCAAAAATCATAAAGTCTCCAATAAATAGCAAAATTAACAATGTGAAATTTTTACCTAAACCATTCCTCTTTCCCATAGGGTCATGGTTAACAATATATTCAGATGGAGTGAGATTATTTTGAGCCCAATCATCCTTTAAAACTAATTCAGATATCTGCCCAGCAGTTAAACCTTGCATATTTGGAGGGAAACTCACACCATATTTTGACAATTCTTCAATCTCTGTACAGAAAAATAGTGATACATAATTATAAGATCACATTTTAAGTTAATAGCATAAAAAAAGGTTCTCTTAATTGTATTTAAAGATCATAAAAGTGTAATAGATACATAAAAGGTGACATACAATCCAAAATTACAGTTTGACTTGCTTTTCAAAGTTAAAAAAATTAAATCTCTTTATTATGGTTTAAAATTCGCTATTATAAAAAAATTTTAATGTCATTTCTGAAACACAAAAATATTACATACTTGATAATATAAATTATATAATTTATGCTTTCTTGTATAATTACTTCAAAAAATAACATTTCAACTTTAAGATGATCTACGTGTATCTTTTGGTCCATTTTTTCAAGCTTAATCTTGCTTCATCTGATAACAATGGATTAATTATATATTATTCTATCTAGAAAAATCAGATACTTCTCTAGCATATTACATTTTGATAATATTTTTGTTCGATATCTATTAAATGAAAATTCAATTCAATTATGATGAAATTATAATAATTATCGATAAATTCTTATTTTTAAACTATAATGTACTTAGGTTGGCTATTATCTATATATTGGTTGGTACAAAATTGTTACACATACACTGCAACATTTTGTTGGACCTACAGCTATTAGGGTTGTTGAAACTCACTAAGAAAGGGTTTTTCAAAATATTTTTAATTACTTAAAAATTAACCAAAATTTAAATGTTTTTCCTCAATACTTTCCAAGCATATCATTGCAAAAAAACCCATTTTCACACCACTGTAAAATTCAGCGATACCAAATTCATTTTTGTATGTTTTTTTTTTTTTTCTAATTTTTATAAATTTTTCAAAATAAATTTTAAATACAATTTGTACCAACGCTTGTTATTGATAATGCTAATTATAATAATATAGAATGAGTATAATGCATCTCCTGTATTCAAAAATATTCACTAAATATATGGATAGAATTAGACAAAAGAATAAACAGGAAAAATTCTATAATATTTATCTTCAACTACTGAATGTATTTGGTACAGCTTTGATATACGACATCACTGGCGATAATTTTGTTTTGGCGACTTAACGATACGATGTTCGGTTCGGCGACAAAAGTCACCAATACAAGATTCTCGCCAGTGATGCCGTACCCTGTATTATATATATAAGAAAATCCTTTGCAGAGGTCGAAATCATTTATAAAGATGATACATTAACCTGAATATATCTTGTTTACAAGTCATCTATTCTCAAGACTATAATAAATAAGACTAAACTAAATTTCTAGTTTCTAAGAATAAAAGAAACCAAAATCACTCATATTAACTTTGACATTCACAAACAATTTTTGTATACTTATTTAAAAAGAAATAGCATTTATAGTAAAAATAAATAAGAAAAAGATTTATTACCGTAGCATAAT
The DNA here is from genome assembly GCA_013235015.1 of Araneus ventricosus. Lineage (NCBI taxonomy): Eukaryota > Metazoa > Arthropoda > Arachnida > Araneae > Araneidae > Araneus > Araneus ventricosus. The sequence goes on from BGPR01006989.1 coordinate 53,724, forward strand.
CTCTGAATTTTCAGTTTCCCATTGTGTATTTGTACAAGAGATCTTATAAGATCACCTATGTTGTCATTAGTTTGGGTTTCAAACCAAAATAAGCTCTGATCTCCCCTTTTAACGTGTAATTTCACCATACTAAAAATGGCAGAAATGATAATTATCAATGCTTTCGTTCACTTTAAAAAACAAATAACATAAAATGAGAAAAAAAACTAGATTTATTGAAACGCAAATAGCAGCATTCAATTTCAAAATTTAGGCACGGTAACTATGGTAACATTACCAGTTACGGTTACCACTAAAGTTTGCCTCTTGCCACTTTATTTTAAGCACAGAGAAAGAGTACCTTCTCTGTGGTCGGACTG
>BGPR01006989.1:59082-75055 GCA_013235015.1 Araneus ventricosus
CTTTATTTTAAGCACAGAGAAAGAGTACCTTCTCTGTGGTCGGACTGGAATCCGATCGTTCCTTTTGAGGATCCGGATTCTCGAGGATTCGTTCCTGAGTGAACAACACATCGCTATGGGACAAGTCTGGAGTGAACGACTCGCAATCATCGCTACGCTGCTATCGAAGAAAGGCCATTTCGTCGATTTCCATACCTTATATTGATAACTTTTTTGAGAAGTAAGTGCGCTTTTATTGAATCCCCATCTAAGTTTCATTTAATTTTCAAAAAAGTATCAATTTGTTGAGTAATGGTTGGATTATATTAACGACATGAGGCTTTATTTAAAACGTTGAAAAGCACGTGCTGACCGTGTCATGTAGAAATATATATTTATATACTTTCATTCAATCTTTTATTTTATTTCGTTTATCAGCCCGAACATTGTCTAAATAGATGATTTAACTTACCTGCGACAGGAAAATAATAATAATAGAAATAAATAAACCTTGAAAACTTATGATTTTGCGATATTATTGTCACTCGTAATTTATAGAAGAGTAATCTGATATCTAGAAACAAAGAAATTTTTTCATTCTTTTGTATTGTTTTAAATAAAATGGATAGATCTTATATAATGAAGCACCGTTTTTACATCTTTCAAGGGTCTGACGTGAAACTAGCTGTAAATGAAAAAAGTATAATCGAAATTTTAATAAACAATTCTGATTATAATGCATATTCATCTATCTATCTATCTATATTATATAAAACGCTTATGCGTGGCACAAAAAGGACCTTTATTTCTTTCTGCTCGTTGGCAACGATCAGTTTGTTTACAGTCTCAACCCTGACACCGCGAGCATTCCTCCGCTAATCGCTTTCGCGTTATAGGAAAATTCGTTACTTTTTTTTGAATGTATTGATTTAAAATGATTTTCTTGCGAAATGTTGAATACAATTTGCGTAGAAGAGGGTGTGTGTTTACATGTGCGGGAGCAACATTTCGTTTAAAAAAGTGCATGTTTAAGATTTGCTGGAAAAAACGATGTTTGAAAATTTTGAAAAAGGCTATCTAATCAATTTTAGAATGCCAAGGGTAAATAATTATGGGTTTTAATTTTGAATAGTTAATATGAACATGTTCAAGCCACTATTTTCATTTAACTGCCCTTTTTTAGCTAAAAGGTTGCAAGATGGTTTACATCATTCTACAACAACTAGAATTTTCTGAGATTTAAAACACAAATGACTACACTGAGAAAAACACTATATCTTTCTTGACTAAATAATTTTTCGAATAAGCATGTATACAAGTGGGGAAGCTTTTCTGTATAATATTTCATTGAAAAGTGGGAATGTTTAAAATTTTGTTGTAAAAAGCAAGGATTTGGGAATTTTTTGAAAAAAAGCTCATATTAATTATAAAAGGTTAAAAGTAAATAATTATTATGGGTTTTAATTTTGAATAGTTAATATGAACATGTTTCAAGCCACTATTTTCTTTAAACTGTCCTTTTTTAGCTAAAAGTTGCGAGATGGGTTATGTCATTTTACGACTAATAGAATTTTCTGAGATTTAAAACACAAATGACTTCACTGAGAAAAACTATATCTTTTTTTACTAAATAACTATTGGAATAAGCATGTATACATGTGGAGAAGCTTTTCTGAACTTTATCTCATTGTATATAAGGCATGTTTGAAATTTTGATAGAAAAACCATTTTTTTTTTTTTAAAATTTGAAGGTTTCGAAAAAGGCTATTATATCAGTTTTAAAGTTAAAACTTTGTTGGAATGAAGTTATTTTAAAATCAACTGTTGAAGAAATAGTCAAAAGTGTATGCCAAGAAGTTTTAAATGATTGATTTCTGATTGATGAAAATAATTTTGATTTTTAATCATCTTTGTATTATGAATATTAACATTCAAATTTCTTTCTAACATTTACATATATATATCTGTGCTACCAGAAGATTTTAATTGCAGAAACTGAAGAAAAATTAATTTTAGGATTTCATGCAATTTGAAATAATTTAAATTTACTTTTTGTAATTAATGTACTTATAATTTCCTAATACTAGCAGAAACACATAACTGCATGGCGAGTTAGCGAAGTGAACTGGGATCACACAGTGATCCTGAAAGGATCACAACATGATTGTTGGAGGCTGGCGAGCGGTCCGAGCAGGGGGTGTAATATATATAAAGATTTTACAACAACTGTGCTAGGACACGCAGTGTTTTCATTGTAGCGAACGAAGCGAGCAGGGTTTGCTTAGGAAATCCCGAAGGATTGCATTCCAATCCTCTTGGGGGTTGGCAGAGCCCCCTAGTATATAAATAATATTTTAAGTTTTTTGAAGAAAGTACTAGTATATTACTATACTTAGTATTGAGAATAATATTAAATTTTAAAATTCGACATTTATCATAAAAGTGATATTAATCATACCTTTATTGCATATCTGGATATTTTATTTCTTATTTTATACGATTTATGTGCATGCAGATAGGCATTTAATTAAAAAAATCTTAAATCGTTTTCTGTCGCGCTGAGTCGTCAAGTCGGGTCTTTCTTGACCTGAAATAATTCCAATGATGACTTCGGGGTATGATTCTGATGTGCTGATTATGAGTATTGAGTACAGCATTGTGAATCAAATTTTTCATTACTGTTTTGATAAAAATAAAAAGTTCGGCATATTTTAATGAAGTCCATGTGTCTTTAAAAGAAGCAGGGATAATTTCTACACACTCTTCTTCACTGTCACTTAAATTAACACCTGACAATTTATTTTCTATTAATTCATCAATTGTAAATAATTCCAAGTCATGATATCACATTAATTAATTTAATTAACTCACTTAAATTAGCACCAGCCAATTTTCTTTGTATTAATTCATCAATTGTAAGTAATTCTGAAGTCATGATATCACATTAATTAACTTATTACAGTATGGCACCAAGCTTAAAAATTTTTTTCGGTGCTAAACCGCCAAAATGTGGTAATTTGCACATGGCAGACTCTTCTGTTTGGCGAATGTTCCATGATTTGGCGAGGGATGCACCGTACACTTCACTTTTACCCAATTTGCTTGCTTTTAATTCATCAGTTGTAATAAATAATTCCAAAGACATGATATCACATTAGTTAACTATCTCTCTTAAATTAGAACCAGACAATATGCTTCCTATGAATTCATCAATTGTAAAAATTTTGAAGTCGTGATATCACATTTCACATACTCTCCAAATGTGATCTTCTATCTCAGAAAATTCAACCGTAATTGACCATTTCTTTCCTTTCTGTAAATGAGATATCTCTTAGGTAATAATATGTGTATTCAAGAAGACTCGTATTTTTTTAGCTTTCATTTATTAATCAAACGAACAGGAATAAACAAGTGAAAATAAATAATGCATGTGGTTAATATCTTTCTAAAGAACAAATTTGGTTAAATATATTTCGTGTTGATTTTAAATAAAAATGAAAATCTTGCCAGGGTCTCTTAATATTGACTTTTGTAATGTATTAACATTGATTTGAGAATTGTGATTTGCAACTGGAATAAAGTGGGCACTAAATTTCAAAATCACAAATTTATACGTTTCCGATAGCTATAATTTTCCTCTTTTATATTATTATAATTAATCAAAATGTTCAGTGGTCTTTACTCTTTAAAATGTTATAAGTAACTTCTTGCAACAAATCACATGTTTAGGTCTAAAAATCAATTTTTACTTTCTCGTATATGAAGTATGCAAAGATAAAGTATTGTAATCATCAAAAAATTCGAACTCGAGATTATGACGAATCCCCACGTTTTAGACTTCCCCGAGTCTGAAAACTCAATTTTCGAATTATGTCTATTTGTGAACATGATAACTCAAAAATTTTTAGAGCTAGAGAGATTAAATTTGGTATGTGTTCTTTACACACAATTTGTAGGTTTCTATCATATTTTGGAGAAAATCCGTCTACGAGAAGTCTGTCTGTCCACTTTCATACTTAAAAATATACTTATACATAATGTAATGTTATATATACTTATGAATAATGTACAATAAATCAAAGTAAAGAATGTTATCTCTCTTCTTCCAAAAATTTAAATATTAAGAAGGATAAATTTCATAAATTCAGAGATTAAACCATAGAACCTATAAGACATATTAATTATAAACAAATCTACTTAAACGTAGTCACCTATATACATATATTTTACTCCTGAATCATTATATTTTAAAATCAAGATTATATTTTAATGTTTATGATTACTTACCCATGCATGTAACTATGCATGTCTTCGGAATAAAAGTATTATTGAATCAATTCCAGTTACTTTTCTTTAAATTAAAATTAAGATAGTTTTGAAAAAGAGATAACAGCTTCTAAACTTCAACTCTTCATAAAAAATGATATTAGAACTGCAATTCTATCAAATTCCTTAATAATTAAAAAACTGTTTTTTTATATAGAAAGGAAAGTAATTTTTAAATCTTACTTTAAGAAAACGTCTTCCATGGTTGTTATGGTTATTCCAAAAGAAAGAAATCCAATCCTTTCTTTATAATTCTCTAATTGTTCAAATATTTCTTCAAAACCACTGCCAGTATCAATGGACAGATTCAGTAGCGAATCTAGGATTCGGGTCTGGGGGGGGGGGGGGGGGAGGTCATAACAATTTTGTATTTTCGTGATGAAGGTAAAATCTGAAGGCTAAAGTAAACCAAAACTCTTTAACTTTACAGACTTTACTCACCTGACAATAAGAATCATAAAAAACAATACAATACTTTCGATAATTTAATAAAAATTACAATGAAATAACTAGCCAAAAAATGTCTTCGACCATGCTAAAGCTACAAGTACAAGTGGAATGACTACAAAAGTAGGAAAATTTTCGAGCCAGTCAAGCCAGAAAGTAATGTTGAAACGATTTTATTATTTTTTTAAAAGAGATAAATTAAGAAAAAACAGGTTGTAATGATGTTAAATAAAATCAAGAATTCTGGCTTGGCTCTGGGGGGGGGGGGGCGGTAGCCCGATAGCCCCACCCCCTGGATTCGCCACTGGACAGATTAAAAGAATTCTCTGAAGTTCATTGCCAAGACTCACTTCAGGAATATACTTTTTTAGGGGGCTAATCAAACTATTTAAATGAAATGTTTATGTTTAAAAATTTTCTTGTTTACAACATGTAAATGATTTTCACTACCTATGAAAGAGAGAAGTATCTTAAAATTACTCAAATGAAGTGAAAAATAAATAAGTGTATATCCATAGAATTATAATAAATAGCCTCAACTAAAATAAATAACCCTTAAAAGCCCGTTTTTTAAAAAATTGATTTTAAAATGGCTTTTGACTTGTATTGCTTGAATAAAACACGGTAAAAATACTTTAAAAAATCCTATTTTGTTTTAAGTATGGTTTATGACTGAAAAAACATTTTGTTACCAACTGACAACAATGGGCTATATTTCAGAAAAAAAATTCCCTTGATAAAATTCTATAATGTCAAACACAGATGAATTTTATTAAGTAATAATACGGATAAGGAATTTTTCCTTCAACATTGTAGAATAAAATATGGTATTCTCAAGCGTAAAAACAAAGCTAAAAAGATGTAGCCTCCAGTGAAGAACATTAATTTATTTTTAATTATTTATCAGCATGTAGGCTTCCATCTATATGTTGTAAATTGATTTAATAACAATTTCAGTATGACATTAGAGCTTCAGTCTTATTCTCAAGATTTTAGAAGACAAATTTGGGTTTTTTGCTTAAAGGCAAGACTGGGCATTTGAGGGTTATGATAAACTCTTTTTGATTAAATGAAAATCAATCTAAATGATGGATTGGAATGAATGTTAGCCCCTTTTCAATCTTAGATCTGCTTGCTGTTCTTAATTGCAGTACTTTGCACTCATTTTCATGTTTTTAGCAAAAGCTAAAAACATAAAATATAATATTCTAAATCAATGGAATCAGAAATTTAGTCTTATGCTTTTTACTTTCTCGTATACGAAGTATACAAAGAGAAAGTATTGTAATCGTCAAAGAATTCGAACTCGAGATTTTGACAAATCTCCACGTTTTAGACCTCCCTGAGTCCAAAAAACACAATTTTGGAATTGTGTCTGTCTGTGTGTCTGTGAACACGATAACTCGAAAACTATTAGAGCTACGGGGATGAAATTTGGTATGTGGTCTTTAAACATAATTTGTAGGTTTCTATCAAATTTTGGACAAAATCCGTCCATGGGAAGTCTGTCTGTCCGCGGTCATGTGAACACTATAACTCAAAAACTGGAATAGCTAGATGAATAAAATTTGGTACACAGTTTTATCATCATGAATGTACGTCCGTATAAAATTTTCGGCCAAATCCGTCAAAGGGTTGGCTGTCTGTCGATCTGTATAATCGCATACTTGTAAAAATTATATCTCCTAAACCCTTTGGCTTAGATAAATAAAAATTGGTGTGGTGTTTGCTAATATTAATTATAGATCTGTGCTCAAATTTCGTTTCAATCCGTTGAAAAAGAGTTGTTCAAATTGCCCCGGCACGGACTAATGGAGTGTTCATCCGGCCCTGCTAGTACAGAGTTAGAGAAAGCGAAAAAAATTTAAGACGTCAAGAATGCAAAGAATATACAATTTTTATCAAGGTTTGGTAATTCAAAATCTCTTACAGAAAAAGTCACTGAAATCTGTGGCGGTCAGGTGGTTTGGTTTAGGCACGAGCCAAAGAGATTCAGATCAGACAGTCTGTCTATAAATAAGGGATCTTTTTTTTTATTTTTTATTCTGAGATGATTTAATATCAACTTTCAGCATTTTTTTTGTTTATTTTGTGTATTTCTTTTCTCTGAGTGTTTGGAAACACTGAATCTTTTTGCTATATTATAGGATCTTCAAAGTATCCTCCTGAAGTTATTGGTATTCGACAGGTGTTTTTTAAAGCCGAGTTTAACAGTTTTTCAGATGCTGTGTCTACGTCTACAAATTAGCATACACAGGGAACAAACAGACATTACCTATTTGACTTTTTTTTTTTCAGCGGAGTTTAGAAGCTTCCTTTCCTTTATTTTATGTTGATTCATCTATTCGGAACTAAATGGAAGTTAGAATAGAATTAATTTATTTTTTATAAGCTTTTATTCAACTTGAGTGTCGTGCCCTCAAATCTTGAGATCGATTTCTTACCCACTTCCATTTGAGCTACAGGTTTGAAATTTAGCACAGTGGTGGGTTTCCGGTGACAATACAATATTATGCAAAAAAATTTGCAATCTATACCTATTTTAAACCGAACAAAGTGATATTATAATTTTAGCCCTATATTTGGGCGATAAAGTTTGGAAGGCGGTAACCTCATGTCACGTAGGGTTGTAACAACACCCGGCGCTGCACCTATGAATGACATAGTTCGTGTTTCTACGCGTCTTGGGTTAACTTTCTATTAGAATTCGCCAACAACCAGAAGTAGATTTTTTTTTTTACTTTGTGTGCGCCAAACGTTTCGCACGGAAAGCAAAAAGAGAAAGTTTTGTAGATCGATTCTCTTTTTTTTCTATCACATTGTTGATAATAATTGTAAGTTATCACGTAATATATTACGGATTTATAATTTAGAAAGTTAATGACATTAAATCATTTTAAAAGTGTAATTGTATATATGTATAGAGTAATAATTTTAATATGTGTTATATATTGGAGAATTCAATAATTGAATTTGGTTTACTATGCCTGATATGTCGTGTGTATTCGTGTCAGTCGTCACTAAAAAGTAGAAAATGAAATAAATAAAAAAAAAAATTAAGGTGTAATTATTAAAAATGCACTTTAAATGAGAAAATACGTTTACACATTTTAATTTCGTCAAAATGAGCTCAAAATTAAAAAAAAAAATTCTGATTACAATAAAATGCATGGTTTGACTAAACGCGTGGACGCCTTATATAGGCGCCCACGATTGTTTGAATAAATCGTGGGCGCCTTATATAGCACCTTATATTTTATGTATATTTCCTTAAACAAATGGAATATTTCTAGAAGGTAAAGGCGTCCACGCGTTTAGTCAAACCATGCATTTTATTGTAATTAGAATTTTTTTTAAAAAAAAATTTTGAGCTCATTTTGACGAAATTATAATGTGTAAACGTATTTTCTCATTTAAAGTGCATTTTCAATAAAGGTTTATACCTTAAAATTTCTTAAAATTTATTTTTCCACTTTTGGGATATCTTTTTGTTGAATTATGATGTATCGTTCATTTCCTTTCTTTTTATTTAATTCAAGACGGCATAACTATTTAGAATAGTTTAGTTTTTGTTTAAAGGTTTTTTTCTTTTTCGTACATTTTGAAATATATATTTTATATTTTTTTCATCTCCATTCATCAATTTATAATTTTTTTTTATTTTGTATTTCTGTTAGTGGATTTTACATTATTTTTACTCCGATAAAACGAAAGTTAGTGTCAATTGATTCATCAGTTCTGTTTTTCATGCTTTTTTTAAATTTCGTAAGCACTCTGGCCATATAAATGAGATTTTCTTCAACAACTTTTGTTAGTAAATCTGTGAATATCAGATCTGAGGTATTGTTGGCAAGCGATAAGCCCGTCTTAGACAGCCGCAGATCTTCCAGTTATAGTAATAAAATACAGAATTAAAAAAATAATCTGCCAAAGTTTTTAATAACTTATAAATGTAAAAGACGTATAAATGAGAAACATATAAACAGTGCTTTACTCTAAATGGTCTTCGGTCCGCTCGCTCGCTTTTGGAATAGAAGCTTAATCTCCAATCACAATATTCCATATTTCCGGATGACATTTATTAATTAGTTACCGATCTCATCAAGTCATGCGATTTCTAGTCCTTCTGTGATTTCCATGAAAATTAAAATTCTCTTAAGAGAAGAATGAAGTTAAATAATAATTGATCAGAGGTTTCCAACCTGTGGTACGTACACCCCTGGGGGTACGCGAAAGTAATCTTGGTAATGGCGAAAAACACAATACATTAGAATATTCTAGAATTTCGTTTTCTCAGGCTCGTTTGAAAAATGAAAGTGAAAATTGTACGAGTCCGAAAGCCTATTCATGAAATATGAAAAAGGAAGAAGTAGATTAATATCAAGTAATAGAATAATTTTTAGCTCTCATCCTAAATTAATGCGAAATTATTTCAATACTATTTTCATTTGTTTCGACGTTGAACTAATACTGTTTTAGGTAATGGAGGGGATAACAGCCTTTGTTGCTTCAAATCCCATAACTCTTTAATTCAATATTCAAGTAGTGGAATAAAATGTAAATTCATAAATCAATCCTACAAATGCTATGAAGTTCATTAGAGTCGTTTGACTCTTAAACAAACGGAGGCGCTTAGCGTTATTAATAAAAACTTCTTTGCGCGAAGAGGTGGTTAGGGAGGGGGCTGACTGTAGGGGGTACTCAAACATAAAAAAGACTAATCAAGGGGTACTCGAGTGAATAAAGGTTGAGGACCGCTGATCTAGTTGCATATTCGGAGATTTATTATTTATTTTTTCTCGTACCCCGCAATTTCGGTGGTCTATTGGATTAATCTTTAAGCAGGTCCGCGTATGCAGGAGATACTTATTTTATGCTTTGTATTATATACTTATATCATTCTTTTATAAATTTAAGTGCAATTTTTTTATATAATCTTTGTTAAGGGTGAAGCCAATGAATACAGATTACATAAACGAAAGTTGCATTTATTTTGAAAAACACGATATAAATGCATAATACGATGCACGATTAAGCATTTCCTGCATAATCGTGCCTTCTGGAAGGTTAAGCTTGTATCATCACAGCACGGAATTTTACTATTGTGCAATGACATTCTTTGTTGTTAAGATACTTTTACAGCATTTCAAAACGCAGAGGTTAAGAACCATTCAGGCGACGTCTAAATCGGGGATCATGGCAAATTTACATTTGCATATAAATAATAGTCAACTTTGTAAAAGTATTTGAACCTATTTGGAAGTGTTGCATCTAAACATCTATTAAAAGCATTCCGATCCTGGAGAGTTAATGGGCTAAATAACAAATAAAGCTATATGTTTGGACTGCTTACAAACAGCCCAACAATTTAAATTATTTTATACCTTGAAATAAATGGTATATCGGCTTGACTGAAAGACTGATAATGAAATTCTGAAACGGTCAGGTAACCTAGATTTTCTCAAAAAAGAGAATAAGAAAAAAAAGAAAACTTTGGGGATTTGTTGGGTTTAACACCCCGTCTCGAAACAACACGAGGGCTTTAGAGAGCTGCCTAAAATTTTTGAATTGTTGTGTGATGACGAAAATACACCCGAGGCGGTATCCACCCCCTTCCGAATCCAAACTTCAACCACACTGTGGGAACGAATTGCTAATCTTAAATTTTTTCCCTTTTGCACTCGGAAAAGTAATTAGATGCATAATTATTCACTGAATACCAGTACATACGATAAAATTAGTTATTTTTCGAAAAATTAATCTGCAAATTGTTACAACTAAGGAGGCATTTTCTTTAACTATCGAAGACAAGAAACGTCAATGATGCACAGTCTAGAATGATGCCTAAATGGCAACATCCGAGTGAAAAAAGTTAAAAAAAAGACAACAACTTGGATACCGAGAGCAGTACTTGTATAATATAAAATGTGTTATTTTTAACCATTAGGGGTTACCCCATTCAAATATACACCAATATACATGCACATGCCAATCAACCCTTTGATGAATTTAGTCTAAAATTTGCTACAGGTTTATAACATTCAGTGGTGGCGAATCGAGGGGCGGTAATCCTCCTACTTTTTGCAGGAAAAATTAAATTTTTATTATATTTTAGCGTCTAAAACTATGAATTATAAAACAACAATGATGACCGTGAAAACTAGTAAAGTTTGTAACAAAATTTAAAAATAGCTGTCTACCTATACTCCGGGATACTTTTAGATGTGTAAAATTTTTGCTCCCCCCACTTTTACCACCCAATCGCTGTCACTAATAACTTTGATGTAATTTCCACTTACGTGATTTTATCCCAACCTTTATTCCCTCGCCTACCCCTTGATTAATCTTTATATTTTCGCGTACCCCCTACTGTCAGATCCTTCTCCACCAACCATCCGTCTATGCAAAGGAGTTTTTATCAATGATGCTAAGAGCTCAGGTTAGCTTAAGAGTCAAATGACTCGAATTAATAACATTTGCTGGACTTTTATTTGACATTTTATTACATTTTTACAATAGTATTAGTTTAATGCAAAAACAAATTAAACCAGTTTTGTATTAATGTCGCATCAACTTTTAAAGATAGCTAAAAATTACTCTCTGTAATAATCAGCTATTCAAGTGGTATTGTTACTAAAGAGCAAGTTTTAACTTGGAGGAACAAAATTCTGTAACTTTAATTCCTTATGTTTCTTTGTTTCCGCCATTAACAATCTTGATTTTGCGTAACCCAACTGGTCCTTCGCATACCTCTGTTCTAGGTAGTTGAGATTTTGAGCTATCGTGTTCACGCACGGACACGATTCCTAAAATGGCGTTTTCGGAGAAGGGGAAATCTAAAACTCGGAGACTGATTTGTTGATTTTTATCTCGTATACACTGTATACGAGAAAGGAAAATTACTAGGAAATAGCAAATCATTGTATTAAGTCAGTTTTAAATGTCATGCTAAATTCAAAGACATTTTCAGCTAGCAGCACTATATTTAAGCGAAGTTCTACTTTATTTAAAGTTTACATAAATATCCAATTTGTAATATAAGAGATTTTATATTTCGTTAGATTTTTGCGAATATATACTTTGATATTATAACTGATGTAAAGCCCAACCTTAATTCAAAGATTTTTAACGAGCAACACTATTTTTAAGCAAAGTTCTACTTTAATATAAAATCATTTATATTAGAAATTGGATATTTCGTTAATTAGATTTCTGCGAATAAATACAAGTTTCCTTTGCCACAGTGAAAAGGGTAAATAGCATTATTCGTTAAAAATTCTGCAAATGCATTAAATTATAAACATCAGAATAGCGAATTTTTAATATAAATGCAAGTCAAGAGCATACATACCATTAAGAATAAAACTAGAGAAACTCAATTTTAAAGTCTCAAAATGCAAATGAATACAACACAAATCACACACAAAATTTATTTTAAACTTTAAAATTGAATACAGTTTTATTCTTGAACTATAAAGATCCAATCATTATCTGCTTAAAATAAGCAGTCATTCCATTACATAGAATGAAAACATAAGAATATGAGCAATAAAAAAAGTACAATAATTTATTAAAGTACCTATAAAAGTGCGGATTTGCAACTAAATTTTATATACCATGTCTTATACAAATATATCAATAGCAGGACGATTATGTGCATTTTTTATCTTAAATTTGAACGACATGGAGTTCTTTTAAAAGATGTAGCGAAAGACTACGATGAACATCAGAATCGACAGATGTAGATCAGCAGTTTCGTACCTTCACTTGAACTCTTTCGTACTTTTTAAGTACATTGAGAAGATCTTCAGGATACTGAGAGCATTTTGCCCGGCAATGATCGCAACGAATGCCCGTTTGGTTCATTTTTTCTGGAACAGCCTCACACCCTTCCATTTCATCATCCTGGGCCATTTCACCCACTTGCCGCATGTCAATTAGAAAGTCTTCCGAATGATCTGGACGAGATGAAATGAAGCATTTATAATCCTCTTGCATCGTTTCCTGTAATAGTTTGTTCTCCAGAATATTGATCGAAGTGACGTTATCAACATGGTTTAAATATCGTAGATTTTTCACCTTTTCGTTCCGTTCAGGATCGACAGCTCCTGGAAAGTGGGTTATGCATTCTCCATCTGCATCTGCGTACTTTACGGAAGGCTTGCAGTTGTTTAAATTTCTGCAGAAATCGGCCAGTCCCAGAAAGCCGCGGTGTTCCTGAAAGTATTCAAAATATTTCCTGCAATAAACTGCTTCCAGGCAATCTGCAATCACTTTCAAGATTTTACAGCACCTGTACTTTGCATATATGCACTCTGAAAACCTGCAGATATAAACGCATACGAGCAAGAATTCAAAAAATGTTAGGTCGCCTTCGGACAACTTCAAGCACCTCGACACCAATTGTTTCATGAACTCTCGTTTCGACGACAGGAAATACCCATCCTCGAATTCCTTTATGCCGATTACATCAGTGATATCCTTGTAATATTCAAGCAGTAAATTTATACTTTCAAAAATCTCTTTGGAGGTTTCATCCTTCATTAACTCGTCTAAACTGCTTACTAAGTCAGGATCGATACAACTTATTTTAGAAAACTCTATTACAACAAAGGGGGCAAACTTTTTAATACTGTATACCACCTTCAATGATTCCATATTCCACTCGAAGCAAAATAATGCGTTTTTACGTACGGTTGTCAGATCTGCCCCGTCCAGAGTTTCTACCTTAGATTCAGATACCGCACAAGACGTTCATCACAGAATATGCTATATATAGTTAATTTCTAAATGCACAGATTGCCAACTATGGTTTCTAAATTTTCTGACAATATATTTCACATCGCATACTGAATAGTTCAGTTTCAGGCATTTTTTTGTTTGGGCAATGTTTGAACCTCGATAAAAAAAAAATGAGATCGATGATACTTGGATTTACAAGTAAAAATTTGCCAAAAGTTTCCCTCGGTATAGATATCTTCTTCATTTTATTAAACCATTGATATATCATAACGGCATACTAGATAACACTGATAGAGTAGATCTTTAAGAAATGAAACATCTAGAAACGTTTCAGAACAAATAACGTTATGAAAAGGAGTCTTGTATTGTGATACGTGCTAGAACATTATTAAATCATCTCGACATTTTAGTGACTGCTAACTTGCTGATATGTGCCAATGAAATCATTTTAGCATGAAATATCCTTCTTGGTACAACCTGTTTCGAAACTTCTAGGACTGCAGTGTCTTGGTGGGACAGTTTTACCTTCAGGATCATAGGAACGCAGAACGCGATGTATGTCGTTCTGATTGATTCGAGACCAGATTGCAAGGAATATCCACAATATGTTTGTAAATTTGTGGGACTTTTACGACACCTAAAGTGTTGATGGATTTTTGAGTAGTTTGATCAATATCTTGTACTGAATTGATACTATTTAACAATTTGACTGCAATAACTCACACGCCTCCGAGACCCAAACTTTCTATCCAGTCAGATGACCCATCTCTTCTACCTCATAACTATGGGGTCTATTCTGGTACCCCCGGTTGGGTTGGGTTCCGGTGTTAACCAACGGAACCCAACCCAACCGGGGGTAACAGAATAGACCTCTATAGTAGAGGAGGCGCCATCTAATTAGATGGAAAGGCTGGGTCTCACAGGTGTGTGAGTCACTGCAGTCAACGCTTTAACACGTTGATCGCAGTATGAATCGCATTTGATTCATACAGCGATCAAATACGATTCTTACCTACTATCTAATCAGATGACCCCTCCTCTACTGTAGCTAACCCCTTAACCGTTGTGCCCGTACTTCGTGCGTGCATCGAATTAATGCCTTTTTAGTCTTATAAACTACAATTTAATCATTAATTAGTTTTATAATTTGACATAAAAATTACGTAGAATCCATAAACATCTCAAATGTTCTATGGCTTCTTAGATGAATGAAAGCGACAGCTCCTTTCCAAAACAGAAGGTTTAATCTTATTAGATAGTAAAGAAAATGAAACTGTTAAGGGGTTAAGAGATAGTAGAGAAGGGGTCATCTAATTAGATAGATGGTTCGAATCTCACACGTGAGTAGTGATAGCTAATGTGTGCATGTGTGAAAAAGCGGGATATTCTCATCTTGACTTTTCGTGTGCTTACGTGATACGGCGCATCTGCGTTTGGCTTTGTAGTATGCATTTTGAACGTCTTCCCTTGACTAACTGGGTCCAAAATTTGATACTGATCTACAATTTTGGTGTGAAGATCTCGCAAAGCTTCCATATGAAATAAAAATGATCGAATTCGGTTCAGTGGTTGTGGCTATGGTACTGTTCCTCTGGTTTTGCCAATTATTTTAAATATATAAGATAAATCAACTAAAATAAATGAATAAAAGTAATAAAAAATAAATTTAAAAAATGAAGAAATTTTACCTTATTTACGGGAATGATCGTATGGATGAAAAAAGTTCTGAAGCTTAATTTTCCTCAAAAATAATTATTTCATTACAAATAGTCCATTGTACACAGTGCAGCAATTGTTTTAAATTAATCATGATAGTTGTACTTAGTTAAACAATTTGTAATGAATCCGAAATTAATAAATCATGGTTTCTAACTTAACAAAATTCAGTCTATTTATTATACCTCTCCTCAAAGGATCAATAATCCTGATCCAAAAGAATGACCACCTTTGTATTTTAAATATGCATTCTAGGAGTAAGCCAAGATTTTCTATAAAAATGAATCATTTTTCTGTATTTGTGTTTTATAAATCGCTTTAATTCGGTACTCGCAAATAAATCCCTTTAATTTGTATTTTAGGGCTGAAATTTCGCTGTGCATTCTAAAAAACTATACACAACTATGCAATAGAGAATCCTCGCATTTTGTAAATTATTTTTAATACTGAATATAGACTGTAATGACGCGTACTTGAAATAGAAATTTGAACCGAATAAAATCTTGGAATTGGTTCAATTTAACTGATTCGTCGGGCAACAGTTTGATTGTATTACGCACTAACTAATTTAGGGTGAACGCAGCTTTAGAATTTCTGTAAATTCTTGTGAGGAATGCTATAGAGAAAAATGTTCATTTTTGAATAGGTACCTGACGACATAGATAGGTCCAACTGCACTTTATAGCTTAATTTATTGTTTTAAAATTTGTGCAGCGTAAATGTATGTTTTTAGACTTTTATGTACGTTTCCTATTAATTCTTA